>CM024763.1:34306085-34461071 GCA_014218235.1 Colocasia esculenta | reverse complement strand
GTCGATGTAAGACATAAAATCGATGACTATATGACTTATGAAATTGTTATGATCAAGTCAGTTTAACTAAGTCGTTATAAGAAGCAAATCGTTATGTTCAATGAAGAATCATTATGAACACTTAATAGATCGTTATAGAAAGCAAGTCGTTGTGTTCAATGAAGAAATCGTTATAAACACTTAACAAATCGTTATAGAAAGCAAGTCGTTGTGTTCAATGAAGAATCGTTATAAACACTTAACAAATCGTTATAGAAAGCAAGTCGTTGTGGGCGCTAAAGAAATCGTTATGAGCGCTAAAGAAATCGTTATGAGCACTGAAGGAAATCGTTGCACAAGCAATCGTTATGGGCGCTAAAGAAATTATTATGAGCACTAAAGAAATCGTTGTGAGCGCTAAAGGAAATCGTTATGATCACTAAAGAAATCGTTATGAGCGCTAAAAAAATCATTATGAGCGCTAAAGGAAATCGTTATGAGCGCTAAGAAAATCGTTATGAGTGCTAAAGGAATCGTTATGACGGGCAAGTCATACGAGTTCTAAAGAAATCGTTACGATGACTTAAGGAATCGTTACGATGGCAAGTCGTTACAGGTTCTAAAGAAATCGTTGCGGCTTTCAACAAAAGTCGATGTGGACTTAGAGAAATATAACCTTGAAATGATTAAAGCTTCAGAAAGGTAATGCTTACCAATATTGGCTTGTTTGACCTTGGTATATTCCTGTACTTAGACTTATGAAATATATGTTAGAAATTTTTGATAGGGTTTTGTTAATCACCAAAATAAATATGTAATTAAAATTACATGGGGACAGACTGATCATCAACTATTGTTCAGTAATATAACGTAAAACTTTCTACAATCTACTTTCTGGGAGCCCCAGGTTCCGAGGTGAGCCAGGCACGTGGGTGTGCTCGGGGTTTGTCCCAGTATAGTGGTACTGTCAGGGTCCTATCGTCTTCCTGGACACCCTCACTCATGGGGAGAGTTACCGTCCGGCTGAGGGAAAGATGACAGTGGGACAGCGACTTGTGATAGTTTGTTGTTTAGTCGCTTGTAGCGCACTCGTAGTTGGGGGGACGGACACCAGTAGACGTACTGCACCCCTGCTAGTCCTCTTTCCAGTGCCTCACTTTAGGGAGCTTAGGCCGGAGTCCCTAAAGGTGACAGACATGGGCCTGTGGGGTGTGACCTATAGGTGTGGTGATTGGTTGATCTCCACAGTTCTTGTTTGGTTTAGTGGAGCGGCAGTTGGACCTTTCGTCCGTGGCTGTGAGGCTGAGAGGTAGACCTGTGTGTTTGTCCGGGTTGGTTGCTGGTGTCGCGAGCCAGGCTACGTGACCCGAGTTTGGCATTTACCTACTTTAGCTCGTACACCTGTTTGGGTTTTCCGTTTATTTATTTATTAACATTACTTTCGAGATCAACAAGCGGTAAGTAAGTTACAACTTTAATATCTTGCTTAAAGAATTCTATAAATTGTTATAGCGTAGCTTCCTGCTTAGTTACTTGAGTTGTGGTTTGCTCGGTTTCTTGGGGGAGTTTCCCTACTGAGCCAGTGACTAGCGAGGCTCACCCCCCTACTCCTTTTAGGTGAGGGAGAGCAGGAGGCTTCCCAACCATCTTCTAGTTTCGGGCCGCACCGTACCGGAGCAGGGTCTGTGCCACCGCCAGCAGTGTAATTTTCTCTCTTTGTTCACCTCGGGGTATGCCCCTGGTTCTGTTGTACTAGTTTATGGTTTTAGTTGAAGAACTGGTTATGTAAATCCCATGTAAATATTTGTGGAATGGAAAGTTTACTTTTGTTCTATGGTTTCCTTTATATTTCTACGGATGTGTGAATGATATCCCTTGCGAAGCTTCGGCTCGTTCGCGGGAGGTGGAGTCGTGTCAGGCTCGTTATCAGGTTAACGAGTTTGAACGTTGTGGTCCATCACAGTTGGTATCAGAGCATAGTCCGTATAAATGTTTAGGAACAAGAAATTTATATAGCCTATTCTTTACTTAAACCCACTGCTGGTAGTTGACCCTGGGATTTTGTGTTGATATGTGTTGTATTGTGTGGTTGGAAATTTGTTTGTGCAGGATTAGAAATGGCAGATCGAAGAGATTGGGGAGGAGGTGGTGATGATCCGGAGGATCCTACCCAGAGGATGATTGAGTGGATATGGGAAAGTCTTACGGAGATCCGTATGAGGATGGATCAGCCAGGACCCGCACAGCCAGCGATACCAGTTGTTGAGGAGGCAGTGCCAGTAGCCCCAGTTTCACCCCAAGTAGGAGTTGAGGTATCTCCTGTAGTACCTGTGCACCCTGCAGTACCAGTGAGGCCAGCTACCGCTGAGGATCCCACAGCTCTTGTGGAGAAGTTTCTAAGGTTACAGCCCCCTACTTACTCAGGTGGCCCTAACCTAGATACTGCAGAGCATTGGATACATGAGATTGAGAGGGTATTTGTGACTATGAGATGTCCGCAGGAAGACAGAGTTATTCTTGCTATTTATCAGTTGAGGAGATTTGCTCAGGAATGGTCGAGGCTCAAGTTGCAGACTGTTTTTGCAGAAAGAACAGAAGATGGAATTACTTGGCCAGAGTTTCTAACGGTTTTAATGAAACGTTCTTTCCACTACAGATCAACAAGCAAAGAGGGAGCAGTTTAGAACTTTACAGCAAGGGAGATTGTCTGTGTTGGAGTATCAGATGAGATTAATGGCATTGAGTAAATATGCCCCTTATGTGGTGACCGATCATGCAATAATGGTGGAGTATTTTATTAGGGGATTGAGGTCTGAGTTGCAGGATGCAGTAGCTCCACTGATGTGCAAGACAGTAGAGGAAGCGGCACAGCGAGCAGCTGTGTTGGAGAGGACTTTGCAGGTTAGGCAGAGTCAGTCTCAGGTGGGAGGTTCAGGCAGCTTCCGACTTCCCCAGCAGTCGCAGGGCATTAGCAAAGGAAAGGCACCCTTAGGAGCATCATCGTCTGGGATAGCAAAGTGGGGTAAGCAAATTAAGAAATTCTTCTAAGGAGGAGGATGAGGCAGAGGCAGGCAACAGGGTTTCCAGCAAGGTGTTTTCAGCAGGGGCGTGGCTATAGGCCACCGTTTCTAGAGGAGTCCCAATAGAGTACGCAGGTCAGTCCGTAACTTTTCGGGAGGTCATATGTTATGCTTGTGGTCAGCCAGGACATTATGCCAGGGATTGTCCATCTCGAGGATATGGTTATGGTAGAGGGACTCAGCAGCAGCAACATACATCATAGCCGTCAGCAGAGAGAGGCAGAGGAACCCTTTTCAGAGAGGAGGTCGAGGTCGGGTGATGGCAATCACCAAGGCGCAGGCAGAAGCATCAAATCTCATTGAAGGTATATTACCAATCTTTGATTTCTTAGCTAGAATATTAATTGATCCGGGTGCTTCTCATTCATTTATTTTCGAAGATTTCTTGGATAGTCTGGCTCATCCCATAGAAGAAAGGCAGTGTGAATTGGTGGTTGAGGTTCCTACCGGTGATTTTATGCTTACTTCCTGTTATTTAGATGAGGTTCCAATTGTGATTCATAGGAATCAGTTGCCGGCAAAGTTATATGCTTTGTCTTTAAAGGAATATGATTTGATTCTGGGTATGGATTGGTTAGAGGTTATGGTGCTCTGGTAGACTGTAGAAAGAAGAGGGTCAGGTTTTGTAGACCTGATGGAACAGCTTTTGAATTTCAGGGTATGCCCTTCTATTCTCCTAAGTTTATCATTTCTGCGCTCAGAGCTAGAAGATTAATTAATGCAGGATGTGTAGCGTATCTTGCTTCTGTGAGTCTAGTTGAGTCTCATAAATCTGTAGAGTCTGTGCCAGTGGTTAGAGAATTTATAGATGTATTCCCAGAAGATTTGCCGGGGCTAGCACCGCGTAGAGAAGTAGATTTCACTATTGAATTAGAACTAGGCAGTATGCCGATCTCAAAGGCACCGTACAGGATGGCACCAGCAGAATTAAAAGAGTTAAAGAAGCAATTGCAGGAGTTATTAGAGAAAGGTTTCATTAGCTAAGTCACTCACCATGGAGTGCACCAGTACTATTTGTTAGAAAGAAGGATGGTAGTCTGAGGATGTGTATAGATTACCGGCAGTTGAATAAGGTTACTATCAAGAACAAGTATCCGCTCCCAAGAATAGATGATTTGTTTGATCAGCTTCAGTCAGCAAAGGTGTTCTCCAAGATTGATTTGAGGTCAGGATATCATCAGTTGAGAATTAAGGAAGAAGATATTGAAAAGTCAGCTTTCAGGACCAGGTATGGACATTATGAATTTGTAGTAATGCCATTTGGGTTGACAAATGCGCTAGTAGCTTTTATGAACTTGATGAATAGAATATTTCATCCATATCTGGATCAGTTTATAGTAGTTTTTATCGATGATATCTTGATATACTCAGCATCAGAAGAAGAGCATGAACCCATTTAAGAATTACATTGCAGGCATTGAGAGAACATCAGTTGTATGCTAAGTTCAGTAAGTGTGAATTCTGGATGAAAGAAATACAATTTTTGGGTCATGTGATTTCTGGTGAAGGAGTTGTTTGGATCCAGCAAAAGTGGAAGCAGTGTTGAAGTGGGCAGAACCAAAAACAGTGTCAGAGATCAGAAGCTTTTTGGGTCTTGCAGGTTATTATAGAAGATTTATTCAAGATTTCTCTAAAATAGCAGCCCCAATGACCAAGTTGACCAGGAAGGAGTTTCTTTTGTGTGGTCTTCTGAGTGTAGGCGCAGCTTTGCTGAATTGAAAAAGAGGCTTACTACAGCACCAATATTAGAAATTCCTTCAGGAAGTGGTGGTTTTGTGATATACAGATGCATCCAAAAGAGGATTAGGGGTAGTATTAATGCAGCATGGAAAAGTGGTTGCTTATGCTTCCAGGCAGTTAAAGAAACATGAAGAAAATTACCCGACTCATGATTTGGAGCTGGCAGCGGTAGTGTTTGCTTGAAGATCTGGAGGCATTATTTATATGGAGAAAGATTTGAAATATTTACAGATCATAAAAGCTTGAAATATATATTTTCACAGAAAGATTTGAATTTAAGGCAACACAGATGGATGGAATATTTGAAAGATTATGACTTCAGTTTGGGATATCATCCAGGTAAGCAAATGTTGTGGCAGATGCACTGAGCAGAAAAGCTGTTATGAATCAACTTATGATCAGAGAATGGAAATTATATGAAGAGATAGCAGATAATTCTTATATGTGCCAAATAGTCAGCAGAGAGCAGTATTGGCAAACAGTACAGTTGAACCTTCTCTTTATAGACAGATAGTTGAAGCTCAGAAAGCAGATGAGAACTTGGCAGATATTCTAAGAATGGAGGAGATAACTTTGGGCCATGATAATGTAGTTAGGTTAAAAGGCCGAGTATATGTCCCAGCTGATGCAGGAATTAGACAGAAAGTGCTAGAGGAGTCCCACAGGTCAAGATATACTATTCATCCAGGCAGTACTAAGATGTATCAGGGAATGAAGGGTTTTTACTGGTGGCCAAATATGAAAAGAGAAATTGCAGAATTTATAGCAAGATGTGCCGTTTGTCAGCAAGTAAAAGCAGAACATCAGCGACCAGGAGGTTTGTTGCAACCTTTGCCCATACCACAGTGGAAATGGGATGATATAGCTATGGATTTTATAGTAGGTTTGCCCAACTTAGCAGGTCACAATGGCATTTGGGTTTTTGTTGATAGACTGACTAAAGTTTGCAGACTGTTACCAGTTCATATGTCATAGTCAGTAGACAGTTAGCCAAGTTATATGTGGAAAGAATAATACCATTGCATGGAATTCCAGTTACTATTGTTTCAGATCGAGATCTAAGATTCACCTCAGGTTTTTGGAGAAGTTTGCAGAGAGTAATTAGCACTGAGTTAAGATATAGTTCAGCATATCATCCGCAAACAGATGGACAGATAGAAAGGACCATCCAGACAATAGAAGATATGTTGAGGGCTGTTGCTTGGTTTGGGGAGGAATATGGGAACGCCATTTGAGTATGGTTGAATTCGCATATAATAACAGTTATCAAGCAAGTATTGGAATGGCACCTTATGAGGCATTATATGGCAGACCATGCAGGACACCACTAATTGGCATGAGGTAGGAGAGAGGCAGGTTCTGGGTCCGGAGTTAATCAGGCAATGTGCAGAAACAATTAAGTTTATTAAAGAAAAGCTGCAAATAGCACAAAGTCGACAAAAGAGTTATGCTGATAACAGACGTAGGCCATTGCAGTTTGAAGTAGGGGATTATGTATTTTTGAAGGTTTCTCCTACTAAAGGTGTATTTAGATTCAGCAAGCGAAGCAAGTTGAGTCCCAGATATGTAGGTCCATTCCAGATAATAGAAAGATTGGGCTAGATGGCTTACAGGTTAGATCTGCCAGCAGACTTCGCAGATGTTCATAATGTGTTCCATGTTTCAATGCTCAGAAAATGCATTGAAGATCCGTCCCAAGTGATCAGTTACCAGAGGAGTGAATTAAAGCCAGACATGACTATGCCAGAATATCCAGTACAAATCACAGGCCGCAGAACCCAAAAGCTCAGGAATAAGAATATTGATTTAGTAAAAGTCAGATGGGAAAACAGGCAAGGCAGTGAAGATACTTGGGAACTAGCAGAGGAAATGATGAAAATATATCCATACTTGTTTGAGTAAGCTTTTAATTCTTTTAGGTGATAGTACCCTATTTATTTTACATTGAAAATTTTTGTTGTCGGGTTCCACTTTTAATTTCGAGGATGAAATTTCTTTTAGGTGATAGTAATGTAACATATCAACTGTTCGGATCGTCTTTTATTCGTTGTGGTGGCCAGTGTGTGGCCCACATTGTGTGTAGCAGGTGCTTACACAGGTTTCCGAGGCGTGGTGGGCCGGCTGGTTGGCCTAAAACGCAGGTTTGTTCTCTGTCTTCGAACGCGACAGAGGGGCGCGTCGCCTTCTTATCGCGACACCCGGGGACGTCGCGTTCTGGTTGCCGTTGTTTTGACTTGTCGTCTGCATGCGTGCTGCGTGTGGCGCGCGGGACAGGCGTGCTGACGTCGATGGGAGGATCACGACGGGAAGCCGCGTCGCGACTTGGTCGCGACGTAGCGATACGTCGCATTCCCAACCGAGCTGCATTTTTAAGAAACCCTGGCAGAACAGAGCTTTCACAAGCTCTGCTCGGCCAGGGGAGGTTTTGCTCGTAGGTTTTTGGGCGATTCGAGCTCGTGGGCCTTGGTTGGTCGTGTTCTCGCCGCGAGGATCACGTGTGGAGCGGGAGAAACACCGGGTTATCGCCCGTTTATGTGTTTTTCATCAAGGTAGGGAGACTCTACCCTTTTTCTTCGTGGAATCGCTGTGTGTATGCCATGTGATGTGTTTACAACTTTAAGAACTGTAGATGGTATGCTAGGACATCACAAATAGCATGAAAAATGGATTAGAAACCATGTATGGTAGGGTTTTTAGGGTTTTCTGGTGAAGGGGACCCGGTTAGGGTTTTTTGCCTGCAAAGGCGACGGTCTCCCCTGTCGCGATCTGATCGCGACAGGACGACACGTCACGTTCACTCTCTTGATTGCGACATGTCGGGGCGTCGCTATCTGAACGCGACCTGGGCCTCTATCGCGATCACAGCCGAGAGTTGCTATTTGCGTACAAATGTTAATGTATGTATCCGTTACTGTTTAACCGATGCATGGCATGGTTAACCGATGTGTGTAGAGGTGGTTTGTGGTGCTTTGGCATTTGTTGCGCTCCTCGGGAGTGCTGTTCACATGGTGAGCTACAGGCTCACGTGGTAGTGTGTGTGACTAGTTTCAGTGACCCGTATGTGTTCACGTGGTTTGCATAACGTGCACGAGTTTTCGTGTGCGTGGCAGGTAGTGTTACGCCTTCCGTGGTTACCTCTACAGTTGGGAGCCCCAGGTTCTGAGGTGAGCCAGGCACGTGGGTGTGCTCGGGGTTTGTCCCGGTACAGTGGTACTGTCAGGGTCTTGTCGTCTTCCTGGACACCCTCACTCTCGGGGAGAGTTGCCGTCCGGCTGAGGGAAAGACGATAGTGGGACAGTAACTTGTGAGAGTTTGTTGTTTAGTCGTTTGTAGCGCGCTCGTAGTTGGGGGGACAGACACCAGTAGACGTACTGGACCCCAGCTAGTCCTCTTTCCAGTGCCTCACTTTAGGGAGCTTAGGCCGGAGTCCCTAAAGGTGACAGGTATGGGCCTGCGGGGTGTGACCTGCAGGTGTGGTGGTTTGGTTAGTCTCCACAGTTCTTGTTTGGTTTAGTGGAGCGGCAACTGGACCTTTCGTCCGTGGCTGCGAGGCTGAGAGGTAGACCTGTGTGTTTGTCCGGGTTGGTTGCTGGTGTCGCGAGCCAGGCTACGCGACCCGAGTTTGGCGTTTAGCTAATTTAGCTCGTACACCTGTTTAGGTTTTCTGTTTATTTATTTATTAACATTACTTTCGAGATCAGCAAGCGGTAAGTAAGTTACAGCTTTAATATCTTGCTTAAATAATTCTATAAATTGTTATAGCGTAGCTTCCTGCTTAGTTACTTGAGTTGTGGCTTGCTCGGTTTCTTTGGGGGAGTTTCTCTACTGAGCCAGTGACTAGCGAGGCTCACCCCCCTACTCCTTTCAGGTGAGGGAGAGCTAGAGGCTTCCCAACCGTCTTCTAGTTCCCGGCCGCACCGTAGCGGAGCAGGGTCTGCGCCACCACCAGCAGTGTAATTTTCTCTCTTTGTTCCCCTCGGGGTATGCCCCAGGTTCTGTTGTACTAGTTTATGGTTTTAGTTGAAGAACTGGTTATGTAAATCCCATGTAAATATTTGTGGAATGCAAAGTTTACTTTTGTTCTATGGTTTCCTTTATATTTCTACGGACGTGTGAATGATATCCCTTGCGAAGCTTTGGCTCGTTCATGGGAGGCGGAGTCGTGTCAGGCTCGTTATCAGGTTAATGGGTTTGAACGATGTGGTCCGTCACAAACACCCTCATATGTACAACACACACAAGCCACAATCTAGCCTCTACTAGTCCAGTGGTTAGGTGCACCCACCGGCATCTTACTGCTGGACACGAGTCCAGGCCTCCTCTCCCGTCGGAGTGAGACACATGGACAAACACAACCACAAGCCATAGTCTGGCCGGACTACGGTCCCAGCCTGTCCTCCTAGTACAACTTCGGAACCGTACGAGGCGAGGCAGTGAGAATGCACTAGTTGGACCATACCACGACACTCCAAACTCCGCAAGACCAGACCAACTAAGTGACCTCTGCAAACGACTCAACACCACTGTCTAACACCATTTTCCCCTTTGTTCGGAGAAACACTCGATAGACGCACTCATGGCTCGGAGACCACCCTCAATGGACCCACGAGGATGGGGGTCTCGAGAAAAGGTAACAACCCCAAAAGTGCACCGTGCGCTGGGATAAGCCCTCAAGTGCCAAAGCACTGGGGGAAAACTAGTAAGGCACAGTGCTAAGTAGTCAACCCAAGCGTCACGAGTGCGCTATGAAAACTCAACGCGAAAGCGGACCCGCTAAAGTACCCGAATGACGGTTAAACTCGAAAAGCCTATATTACCACACCGAATAATAGGTCGGCCCTCAGAACTCACCCCACGAGTGTTGGAACCCCAACGCAACTGTTCGGGTCAACCGGTCAAACGGCCCTATCGTCCCGGTCAGAGTCGAACTGGGCGGGCTCAGAAATTAGGGAACCCAGCACGGCAGTCATCAACCTGGGTTGGCCCATTGGCGCAGCCAGGATGACCACAACGCTAAAAATGGCGCGAAAAACGGACTCTAGATGGCCCAAAAAGACCCAAAAGGTCCAAGACCCTGCCTGGGGCAATGTGCCGCAGCCCGGGCTGCCTTGAACCCTAGCGCACTACGACGGTAGGGCAGAGGCTGGATGTAATACCCCAAAAAATTTATTAATTAAAAATTATAGATAAATTAAACATTTGTCAATTAAAAATTCTAAACTAGTTAAAAGGGTACGCATCATTATTGCATATGTGTAAACGTATATAAAAATATTGTAAAAATAATAATTATACTTCAAATATATTATCTAATGAGCCCTCAAAAAATTTAGGTCAAAAAAATCATTTGGAGCAAGTTTAATAATTTTTGTGACTTATTATCGTAATTAAGGAATAAGTCAGAGAACCCATTATCATATGTGCCAAAGCGAATCATAAATTAAAATAACATGTGGGTAGACTTTAATCAATGTGTGTTAATAGCCATCATAGGAATTGGACCAATGGACAACTTTTGGCCCATGAATAAATTCATGAAAGAAAATAACATAAAAATTTGTAACTCTATTACTCTCTAAATTAAAAAGAGGTAATTAAACCCATTAAGCAAAAATAAGTGATGGCCTTTAATAATTGGTCCATACATGAGTTAGTGGGCCAAAAATAAGAGTCCACATGATGGATAAGAGATAAATAGGCCAAAATTCGTAGCTAAATTATGGGTAAATTAAAAAGGGAAAGAAAATCCCTCTACAACTCATGTAATTATCTAATGAAGAGTCCTAACCCAAGTCTAACCCAATAGCCATGAAATCTGGCTCTATCCTAATCTAAAAATGAGATTTAGATAAGAGAAAATTGGGATAATATAGGAGACTCATAATTAAAGAAGGTTAGAAAGACATAATAAAAAATACTATAAAATTCGTATTCCACTATTCCCTAATAAAAAGGGTCAAATAAATAACTAATATGGCTCACATTGTAGCAACTTGGAAATTTTAAATGTGATAAATAAATTTAAATTAAAATAAAATGGATTAAATTAAAACCCATTAAGTTAAATAGGTGATGGGTTAACCAATATGGTCCATACATGAATGAATGGGCCCAAAAGTGAAGAGCCCAAGTTGGAATAGAGATAATTAAACCTAATTTCGTGGCCAATTATTTAATAAATTAAAAAGGGCAAGATAATGATTAAAATAGCTTATAATTATCCTAAAAGGAGTCTTAGACCTACCCAAATCCTATGCCCACGAAATTAGACTTCTCCCCAATCCTATTAGGTAGATAAAGGCGAGAAATTGTGGGATAAATGTGAAAGTTCGGAGTTTGAGAAAAGGAGGAGTTTTAAGGTGAATTGGAGACTATTAACATACAAATACACCTCCACTTCGTCTCTACCTGAACCTATTGAACCTTGGGAGCTTGGAGCACGAGGAAAGGAGTTATTGGACGTGAAGAGCAAGGAGGAGAGGGCTAGGAACAAGGGGATTTCGTCATCTTCAACCTTTTTGCCCTAGGATTTTTAAAGTGTTAAAGGCAGACAATCTCTCAGCACAAACGAATTAATTTTGGCTTAGGTAGACCATGTACCCATCTTCGAAAGTCACATGTTTTTCCTAATTTTTATCATGCCTATTGGGAGTATTTCATACTCCAATTCCTGTTGAATGTATGTACCCGACATGACATGTTTATTTTAAATCCATGTCCACACTTGATTTCGTGTCCTAAAATTTTTACCATACATGCTCCATGATGTTAGGAACCTAATGATCCTAGTTTCCCCAATTTTCATTGAGTTCCCTCTTCGAATTAAATTGATCTCCATCACTGTGTATGATTTTAAGTCATCATGAAGTAACTAGCTCATAGCATGGACATACTATGTCAACTCTCTAATTACTCGTCACTGTTGATACATATGCATGTCTAGTTTCATTTAAAACTGCTTTCATGATTTTTCGACATGTATATGATTTTATATGAATTTTCAAAGATCCCTATACACCATGGGAAGGATGGGAAGGAAACCCAAGGTGGACTGGTTCACCTTTGTGGCTCGGTTTGACCTTCTGAGAATGCGACGTCCAGACTAGTCGTGATTCTTAGAAGGTCGCGACAGAAGGGCACGTTGCGACATGAGCATGACGGCTCAACTTGTCGCATTCTTCACACCATGTTCCGATTGGCCTTAACGCGACAAACCGACACGTCGCATTCTGGACCGCTTGCTCAAATCGCGACCGATCACCCCGTCGCGATTACAACATCATCGATTGCCTGACCCAGTTCTTGAGAACGCAACTGACCTAACCATCACGATTTGAAATGCGACAGGAAACCCCGTCACGATTTCACTATGACCACCCGAGCCCTAATTCTTCATGAAAATTGTGTTAGTTATGTCATTTAATCACTGTTTAACCCTTAAATTGTACTGTTATGAACAACAACGACTTGTTTAATAATAAAGGGAATATTCATATGATTTCATTAAATAAAAGCCATGAGCACAACAAGACCTCTTGCCATCATGATTTCCTTACACATGCACACACTAAACGCACACACTAAACGTAAATGTTTGCCATGAAACCTTACCAAATTACTCAATAATATATATGGTAATGAAGTGCAAATATTCATATAAATTCCCTAAAATGAACTTGTCTTCGTTTTATTCATACGTTTTGTATACCGTTATCACGTCCCTCTGCCTTCAAGCACTCAAGGCATGACATACAACTGTTTTCTTACACACTTCTATCTTGGCTTGGACGACCTTTCTGTGGGAATACTCTTGACTGGACCAAGAACTCCTTATCAAGGCTCCGTAAGTCTCCTTGGCTTTGGTGGACGTCAATTGTCGACGAGGGGTTGTACCATTAACACCTATTTTTCACTTAGGGATCAATATGATCCAACGACCTTAGTTTGTTCTCTCTTACCTTGGATCACGTCGGACCTCTGGCCTGTGTTCGTATCACGGCTATTGGGCGGTTGTGACTTCTACTAGACTACCGACACACGACTTGGTGTGTTGTGTAATTGTTATTATCGCCTGTTTATCGTTGTTTTACAAATATGTCCCTGTTCTCATCTTCTAGCTCTACACTCTCATCTGTTCACGTTCTCTCTATACTCTCATCTATTCGTCAATTACTCTCATCTATTTTGGTACTCTATTGTCCATCCTGTGATTGTCTAAGATAAAAACACGATCAATGCCAGACAACATTATGAAGGGCCCGATCTGGTCCTGGGAGGTGCGCCCGAAAGGCTATAACTCCCAGGGGTTTAATGATCAGGGTGTTTGGCATGCATCCAACGCATGACTAGCAAGATTTAATCTATGGAAATCAATCAATCATTCTACTTGATCTCGTGGTTGAAAGAATATTGACCAACACTTGCTATCGTGACAAGTGCACTGTTGTGCAACTTTACATGCTATCTCGTTATATGCCCAACCCGTTATCATGCTTGTTGTGTTACACTCTTGTGAAAAGTGCTATTGTTCTCTCATTATCATGCGACATTACTCTCTTGACTATACATGATTGTTCTCTCTAGTTATCCTGTTTGACAAGATATTAATCACTTAAACTATGCCTGTTTATATGAGATATTAAGTCCTACTGAGCGTTATTGCTCACCCTGCGATATTTTCTTCATGTGTTTCAGGTGAGTCCGATGGAGACTACCACACGAACGAGGTTGGGAATGAGGAAGAGCAGGAGTGACCCCACATTACGACAACCAATGCTTTTTAGTAGTTAGTTAGTCATTAGTTAGTCAGTTTGTAATAGTTTGGATTTGAATAAAGTACTCTGGGCCCTAGTTATGGCTCTAAAATAGTGATGTAATAGTTGGTTTGAGAAATTATTAAGTTAGATTTTATTTGTTGTTATTCCAAATTATGCAATGGTTGATGTCTATTATCGCTCTATACTATTTATTTAACTGTATTTCCACTCCGATATTTCGCGTCGGGACATTACGTTTTGTGGTATCAGAGCCTAAGTTGTTCTTAAGTATAGGATGATCTAGGTTTGACTTGCTTGACTAAGAGTCTAATTCCATACCTATGTGAGAGATGGTTAGAACCATGGTAATAAGTTAAAATAAACTCACACACACATAAACTTAGTGCAACCTCAATATCTTACATTAAATTTTCTTTTGAAGGAACTTAGAACATTAACAATGGCAGCGGAGCGTGCTCAACTTCGCAACATGCAACAAACAATTTAGGAGCTCACTCGAGCCCTATTGCAAGCTACCCAAGGAGGCAGTGGCAACTGAGGAGCGGGAGATTTACGCAGAAACTTTCGTAGCATGAACCTGCCTCGTTTCAGTGGGACTACTGATCTCGACGAGGCTGAGCACTGGTTAAAGGAGATTGAATGCATGTTCCACGTCATGCAATGCACGGATGGTGATAAACTGTGGCTCGCTATCTTCCAGCTTGAAAGGGATGCCTGTCCGTGGTGAGAGTCCATGGAAGCTACCAGGGAAGATGCACAATTTACTTGGGATGAATTCAAAGAACAGTTTAACTCCAAGTATTTCTCTAAACGAATCCAAGAGAGAAAAGCCTCTGAATTTGCTGCATGAAGTAGAGGAATCTTACTGTAGCAGAATATGAAGCACAATTCTCCGATTGGCACGCTATGCCAATCACCCGTCAGCACCGAGAAGATGAAGGGCAGACATTTCTCAGTGCAAGTTGGCCTTCTTGACCCTCTTATGTTACCCAACTTGCACCACTTGACATCTAGACTTATGTTGACATGGTCAAGAAGGCCCAACTGCTTGAGGATGCGACCGATCTTACTGATCGCATCAAGGGCAGGATCGTCCAGAAAGGAACAAACGCCTAGTTCATCAAGCAGACCGACCAATGGCAAGAAGCGGCCTTTCAACATCACTAGAGGGCCGAATCAGGAAAGGAAACCCAAGATTGCTACCCCCTTAAACACCAACAAGACTAACTGCGAGCATTGTGACAAACGGTCACACTGTCGATGAATGCTAGAGGAAAGTGGTGCATGCCTACGCTGCGGAAATCGCAATCACCGCATTTTTGAGTCCCTATACTGAAGGAGCAGGAAAAGGAGAAGCGTCCGAATGGGCAAAAGAAGCCTGGCCGACTGCAAGCTGTGCAAGAAGTGGAGACCACCAAGGAGGGTGGAGTGTGGAAGGTACACGACAAGTCTTTTCTCAATCAGCATTTGTTTGTTTGTACTAGAGCAACACATTCGTTCATATCACAAGCATTTTATGATACCCTAATTGTTAAACCTGCATCTATGGGTTTTGAATTACCTATCACCACACCACTAGGGAGAAAGCCAATTGAACAAAATATTTTCCATTAGCTGATGTCATGATTGGAGAACTTATTTAAGAGCCGACCTGGTCTGTATGCCCATGGAAGGCTATGTTGTTATATTGAGAGCCGATTGGCTATCCACTCATAGGGCTATTGTCGATTGTAGAAGAGGAAAAATTTCCTTTAGTGAATTCCCTAAGTGATCTTTACTGGACGTAGACACAAGAGGCACTTGTCTCTCGTCTCTGCTATTCGGCACAAAGTATGATAAGGAAGGGATGTGTGGCATTCCTTGCTGCTATAGTAGTTGAAAAGAAAGCAACCAAGGTATCAGATATACATATAGTGCAAGCATTATGACGTTTTCCCGATGAGCTACCAGAAATACCACCTGAACGAGATGTAAATTTCTCAATCGATCTAACGCCTGGAGTGGCACCGGTTGTCACATCAACCTACACAAAATGTCTCCTAATAATTAAAGGAATTAAAGGAGCAAATGATAGAGTTGCTGGAAAAAGGCTTTATCAGACCGAGTACTTCTTCTTGGGGAGCACCTGTGTTGTTGTCAAGAAGAAGGACTGATCTATGAGATTGTGCATTGACTACAAGAAGTGAATCAGCTGACTATTCAAGAACAAATACCATCTGCCTCTCGTCGATATGATGATTATTTGATCAAATATCATGAGCCAATATTTTTTCTAAGATTGGCTTAGATTGGATATCATCAAATGAGAATTAAAGATGGGATATTTACAAGACAACTTTCAGGAGCAAGTACGGACATTATGAATTTTTAGTTATTAACTTGGGACTGACCAACGCTCCTGCAGCTCAGCAATTAATGAACAGCATCTATCGGTCATACCTCGAAAAATTCATCGTGGTATTTATGATGATATTTCTTATATACCCAAGCCAAGGAGAGGATGAGGAGCATCTGAGGATCGCTCTATAGATCTTACACGCAACAAGGCTCTACGCAAAAATTGAGCAAGTGTGAGTCGGGCTCGAGGAAGTTTCATTTCTAGGCTATGTCATATCCAGGATGGAATTGTTGTTGATCCTTCCAAGGCGAAGCTCTAGTAAATTGGAAAGACCAACTAATGTCATTGAGATTAGAAACTTTCTTGGACTGGCTGGCTATACAGGCATTCAAAAAGACTCTCCAAGTAGCTGTACCTTCTTACTCGCCTTACGCGAAAAGAGAATCCTTATGTCTGGAGCAAGGAATGTGAGGAAGAGCTTTTAGACACTGAAGAAATGCTTAACTTCTGCACCTGTCCTCGCACTACAGTTGAGGCAAGGGATTCTCAGACAACACAGGCATTTGGAAGCGGTCTAGGCTGGTGTGTTAATGCGAATGAAAAGTGATAGCTTACTCATATAGACAGCTGAAGCCTTATGAAGTCAATTACCCTGTCCATGATTTAGAACTAGCTGCAGTGGTGTTTGCACTCAAGATCTAGAGGCATTATCTTTATGGAGAGCTATTCATTGTCCTACCTGTAGTACCTTGATTTTTTTAATCCAATAAATAAAAAAATTTAATTTAATAAATGAGATAAATGCATTTAATTAGAATAAAGACAGAATAAATGGAATAAAAGGAATTTAGTTATTACCCATTAAGGTAAATTAATAATGGCTATAATGGTCCTAACATGGATTGTTGGGCCAAAATGTGGAGAGCCATCATGAGATGGGAAATAATTAAGTGAAATTCATATATAATAAATTATAAGTAGAAAGGGGTTAAGATATTACTAAAAAGTCCTATATATCCTAAAAAGGGAGTCCTATAATTACCCTAACTCTTACCCATGAAAAGTGATCTCTTCCCAACCCTAATTAGGAGATAAAGGAGGAAGTGGAAGATAAATGAGGAAAATCGAATTTTTAGGAAAGGAAGGTGTTTTAGGCATGTTGGGCTCTTAAACACAACAAAACCACCCCAATTCGTTTCCCTAAATCCTAGCTCATGGTTGGAACCTGGGAGATGAAGGGAGGCGATTTTAGACGTGGGAGCTCGGAGGTGAAGGCTGGAGCAAGGAGCTTTCTTCTTTCATTCGTCACTAAAACCCTAGTTCTCTTGTCAACACAGAAAGGTAGCAATCCCTCAAGCTAAATTCATGTAAAAATTACCCTAGGTAGTTTCATGATCCCATTCAAAAGCCCTCTTGTTTCGCCCTTTTTTTGTTCTGCATGAGGGCGAATTAAATGCCCAAATCACTATTGACATGTCTTGCCCGAAACACTTCATGTTTTGCTTGTAACCTCGAATCTACTCATGCTCATGCCTTGATAAAATATCATAATATTACATGTTGATAGGTTCTAACGAGTCTAGTTTGCCCAAATTCCCTTGAGCATGCCTTGCGAATTAAATCATTTTCTAGACCTATGCATGATTGGACAAATGAAAAGTAACCTAGTCAAAACTTGTTCTATATATGATTGATTCTAATTGTTCGTTTCCAGTGATAGATCTCCATGTCTACTCTCGTTTAAACTTGGTTCGTGTTTTTTGGATCACTGTGTGATTTTATAACGAGTTTGAATAGCCCTGTATCATGTAGACCCACCTGGAAAAAAGAGAAATCCCTTTTTTGGTTTCAGGCCACCTTCTGGTGTCAACGACGGGCCGATCCCACCGCGACCTCAGAGAGTTCGCGACACCAGGACCCGTCGCGATCTGAACGCGACAGGTCGACTGGTCGCGACCAACCCTCCGGTTCACCCCCGCACTCTGTTCAGCAGATTGCGACCGGATGTAGCGTCGCGACCTGATCCCTGAACGCGCCGGTTAGCCCTCGTCGGACCTGACCACGCAGAGGCTGACGTCGCGACCTCAGTAATGCGACCGAAACATAAGATTTACATTTTAACCCTGTCTTTATGTTAATTTGACCCTGTTTAAGTGCTGACATTGCTATATCATACTTATTATTAAAGTGAGTATTAATTACATGAAAATTATTAATTTAAAAGTTATATGCATAACTATACTTGCTCTTCGATTTCTTACACTTGCACACACATAACCATATGTTTGCCATTAACTCTATTAATTTACGCAATAATGTATCGGTAATTTAGCGAAATAAGTTACTAAATTTCCTTATTTAAATAATTACACTTGCCCTCATTTCACCCGTGCGTTTTATACACCATTACAGTTCTCCCTCGGCCTTCGAGCACTCGAGGCACGACGGACCATTTTTACACATTTTCTCTTGTATGGACCACCTCTCCACCGGAAGACTCCTGACCGGACCAGGGACTCCTTGTAAGGCCTCCGTAAGTCTTCTTGGCTTTGGCGCACGTCCTTAGCCGACGAGCTGGTTGTACCCTAATACCCGTTACACCCTTAGGATTAGTACGATCCATGGCCTAGTGTGTTCTCTCCTTATCTTGTGATCACGCCAGACCCCAGGCTCGTGGTCACAGCACGGCTAGTGGGCAGTTGTGACTTTCTACCAGACTGCCGGTTACCCGACCTGGTGCTGTGCACTATTACTATCGGTGTTAATGTTGCTTTATCATATTGTCCCTATCTCGTCTACTATCTATATCCTCTCATCTGTTCACGTTCTCTCTACACTCTCATCTATTTCGCTACTACTCCTCATCTTTTCTTGGTACTCTCTTGGCCATTCGTGTGATTGTCTAAGATAAAAAATGACTATGGCCAGTGCAATAGGCCCCGATCTGGTCCTAGAGAGGCCCCTAAAAGTGCCAGTGCCCATTGGAGTTAAATGAGCAAGGATGTGTACACATGCATCCATGCCATTATACTATCTAGATTAATCTATGACAATCAAAGTGCTATCATAAAGTACAAGCTAGTCAAGTACTAATACAAGTGCTATCGTTATGTGCTATTATCCTTATATGGCCATTCTATTATCGTTCTCATTGTGCTATTTCCCAGTATTAGTGCCATCGTTCTCTTGTTATCGTTACTTGCTATACATGACTATTCTCTCTAAGATATCCTGCTATTCAAAACATTAACTATTAAAACATACTTGTTCTCATGAGATATTAAGTCCTACTGGGCGTTATTCGCTCATCCTGCGTGTTTATTTCATGTGTTTAGGTGTCGGATGATGACCACACTCACATGGAGGGAACGGACGAGGACGCGTCCAGGAGTGACCCCTTTCAGCAACCATTTGCTTTGTAGTTAGTTAGTATAGTTACAAGTCAGTTAGTCCTTATGTAATAGTTTGGTTTTCAATAAAGTACTCTGGGCCCTAGTTTGGCTCTGATACGTTGATGTAATAGTTAGTTCATCAAATTTGATCAATTATTAGTGATTGTAATGGAGGTTGGTGGATTAATAATGAAATTGGACTTTATTTTGTATTAATCCATTTGTGCTGGTTTGTTATTTATATCTCGCTCTGTACTATTTAATAACATAATTCCACTCCGATATTCCACGCAGGGTGTGACAATTTGTGGTATCAAGCCTAGGTTATTCTTAAGTATAAGATGATCTAGGTTTGACCTGCCTCGACTTAGAGTCTAATTCCGTACCTATGTGAGATGGGTAAGAAAGGGTAATAATATAAAGTAAATGCACACACGCATAAACTTAGTGCAAACTCATATCTTATATTTTAATCCTCTTTTGAAGGAACTTAAATCACAACAATGGCAGCGGAGCGTGCACACTCCATGACTTGTAGCAAAGCATACAACAGCTGACTCAGCATTGCTCCAGGCTGCTGGAGCAAATAATAACAATACCGTGGTGCTGGAGACTTGCACCGGAATTTCCGCAACTTGAACCCGCCTCAATTCAGTGGGACCACTGACTCTGATGAGGCAGAGAATTGGTTGAAAGAGATTGAACGCATTTTCCACGTTATGCAATGCGCGGATGGTGACAAGCTATTATTAGCACATTCTAGTTAGAAAGGGCGCCCGTGGCGTGGTGAGAGTCCATTGAAGCTACAAGGGCTGATGCACAATTCACATGGAATGAGTCAAGGAGCATTACAACTCCAAGATTTTTCAGAACGAGTCCAAGAAAGGAAAGCCTCTAAATTTGTAGCCCTCAAGCAGAGGAATCTCACTGTTGCTGAGTATGAAGCTCAGTTTTCCCTCGGTTGGCGCGCTATGCCATCCCACTGGTAGGCACTGAAAGAATGAAGGCAAGCGCTTTCTTAATGGTCTCAGGCCCACGTATATCACACAGCTGGCACCTATGGACATTGAAACTTATCCAGAAATGGTTAGAAGGGCACACTACTAGAAGATGCGACCGATCTCACTGATCGCATTAAGGGCAGAATGGTCAAGAAGGAGCAGAATCCGGAGCACCGAGCAAGCCCTACTAATGGGAAAGAAAAGGCCGTTAAGTATTACCGATGGAACAAGCCAGGAGAGGAAACCCAAAGTGATGATCAGTCTGTCCCCATGCAATTTTAATTAATTACATATATATACATATTTTGATGATTAACAAAACCAAACAGTTTATCATTATATCTAATGAATATTTCATAAGTCTTAAGTACAGAAAATACCAAGGTCAAACAAGTCAATAAAGGTATGCATTACTTCTCTGAAGCTTTAATCTTTTCAACATGATATTTCTCTAAGTCCATATCGATTTCTGTTGAAGTTCATAACGATTTCCTTATAAGACTGAAAAGTCATGTTGTTTCAACAAATCGATGTCGTAACGATTCTATAAGTGATCGCAACGATTTCCTTATAAGACTGAAAAGTCATGTGTTTCAAACAATCGATGTCATAACGACTCTATAAGTTACCGCGATTTCTTTAGAACCCGTAACGACTTGCTCGCACAACGATCTATATAAGTACATACGATTTCTTTAGAGCTCGAACGACTTGTCTGTCGCAACGACTCTATAAGTGACCATAACGATTTCCTTAGAACCCGTAACGACTTCTCGCCGTAACGATCTATAAGTATTCATAACGATTTCTTTAGAAAGCGTAACGACTTGTCTGTCGCAACGACTCTATAAGTGACATAACGATTTCCTTAGAACCTGTAATGACTTGCTAGCCGTAACGATTCATAATTTCATAACGATTTCTTTAGAAAGCGCAACGACTTGCCTGTCATAACGACTCTATAAGTTATCGCAACGATTTCTTTAGAAAGCGCAACGCCTTGCTTGTTGTAACGATTTCATAAGTTACCATAACGACTTCTTTAGAACTCGCAACGACTTGCTCGCCGTAACGATTCTATAAGTATTCATAATGATTTCTTTAGAAAGCGCAACGACTTGCTTGTTGTAACGACTTCATAAGTTACCATAACGATTTCTTTAGAACTCACAACGACTTGCTTGTTTAACGACTTCATAAGTTACCATAACGATTTCTTTAGAGTTCATAACACTTGATAAGTGTTCATAACGATTTGCTCTTTATAATGACTTGTTAGTATTCATAACGACTTCATAAGTCATATACCATGATTTCATATCTTGATATCTTATTCATCTTAAAAGCGTTGACTAGTCAAAGTCCACGTAGACATCTCTCTGACGCTTTTGCATTTATGAGATCTGAACGTATCTCTGCATGCATGCAGACTATATCATCCTTTATCGTGCCTACTCTGATTACGTCTTTTAGACTTAAGCTATTTGGCATTACTATTTTCATGTCTATTGCTACTGACGTTGACTGACATCAGAGACAGCTTAGCTGTCTGCTATTTGAGATTGACATTTGTGCAGACCTCTGAACTAGCTTCATGGTACAACGTTAAACAAAATAGAGCCAATGGATATTTCTGAAGATCTCATCTCTTTGCGTGCTCAAGTGATCAAAAGACTGTGACTGGAAGCTTCCAAGACTCTAGATGTCATTCAGTCTAACGACTACTCAAAAGAGAGACAACGACTTCAACGTCTAAATTTCAAATGAAGATATAAATTCAAGTCAGAAGAACAGAAAAAAAGATTGCGTATTCAAGCATTCAAATTCTTCTGAAGAAAGTCCAGAGCCAAGAACTGTTATTCCACTTAGCTTTTGCTCTTTTGCTCTCCACTAGTTTGTGAAAATTTTGAGAGAGCCTGTATAGTTCTGAGAGTGTGACTTGTTTAAAATTTCTTTGCTCTCAGTTCTAGTTGCTTCAGATCCTTGCTTATCAAAAGCTTGATCTAGGGATTGAAAGTCATCATTCTTCTTGTGTTATTCCCTTTGGTGTGAAGGAAGACCTGGTGGTATCCAGTGTGTTCCCTTTGGGTGTGAAGGAAGACCTGGTGGTATCCAGGTGTTGTTCCCTTCGTGTGTGAAGGAAGACCAGCTGAGCTGGGTGTTGTAGCGTCCTTAGGGGGACTGTTCCCTAGTTAGTGAAATCCTGAGTTGTTGCTCAGGGACTGAACGTAGGACTCCTAAGGAATGGAGGTCCGAACCAGGATAATCCTTGTGTTTGTTGACTGTCTTCTTTGTGTGATTGCTATTTAACTACTGTCACTAACCTATTTCGAAGAACGTTTGTGTGATTGTTTTGAGTTACAGGTATCTTCTAGATTAATTTTTAAAGACCCATTCACCCCCCCTGGGCTCGTCAACTGGGCAACAAGTGGTATCAGAGCTAGTCTCTTCGACAAAGAAAGGATCCAACGATCTGAAGAGCAAAGATCCATGGCAGCCCAAGGTAACTTTGAAGGTCAGTCCGTCAACCGACCCCCTCTCTTCGATGGTGAAGATTATCCTTACTGGAAGACCAGAATGGAATACTTTTTACAAGGACACGACTATCAAATTTGGTCCATAGTAGAAGAAGGTGATCTGTTAGTCACAAATGAGAAAGCCCAATGGACAGATGATGACAGGAAGAAGATTTCTCTGAATTGCAAAGCAAAGAGCATCCTATGCTGTGCTCTAAGTAGAAGGAATTCAACAGAGTGTCAGCCTGCAAATCCTCAATGGAAATGTGGGAAAAGCTCAGGATTACTTATGAAGGCACAGACAAAGTGAAGGAAACAAGAATCGATATTCTTGTCACTCAATATGAAAGATTTCAGATGCAATCAAGTGAGTCCATAACTCAAATGTTCAGCCGGTTCACTGACATCACAAATGGACTGGCTAGCCTGGGGAAAGTCTATGAGATGGGAGATATGGTAAGAAGATACTTAGATCCTTACCGTCTTCATGGACTCCAAAAGTCACAGCAATAGAAGAAGCTAATGACCTGAAGAGAATGTCTGTAGAAAAGCTCATTGGGTCCCTCATGGCCCATGAGATCAATATGGAAAGGCTAGGAGAGTCCTCTAGCAGAAAGAAGCACTCCAACGCCTTAAAAGCTGAAGAAGATTCACCAGATGCAAGCTCAGCTGAAAGCGAAAGTGATGCAGACAGCGAGAATGAGGAAGCTATGTTATCTAGAAAGTTACAGCAATTTTGGCTAAAAAGAAGAAATCTCAATCTGGTAGAAGGTATTCAAAAAGAATAAGGAATTCAAGAAGCCAGACGGAAAAGAAATAGAAAGGAGAACCCATCTACTATGAATGTAAGAAGCCAGGACACATTAAGACTGAGTGTCCTAAGTTAAAGAAGCCAGAGTTCAGGAAGAAGGACAGTTCCAAGAAGTTTAGAAAGTACAAAAAGAAAGCAATGGCAGCAGCATGGGAAAACAGTAGCGACTCAGATAGTGAGTCAAGCTCCTGCAGTGATGAAGAAAAACCCACTTGGCCTTCATGGCAAATACTGAAGAAAGGTAACTTCTGACTCCTCTTTTGATTCATGCAATGGTTCAGACTCCGATAGTTTTAGAAGAGGCTTTCAACGAACTTATGAAAATATAAAGAAGTAACAAATTATTAAAAGTAAGTAAGAGAAACATAGTCTGTATAGAAAATACAAACTCAGATCTAAAATCAGAAAATGAACAATTAGAAAGTCAAATAACTGAACTTAAACGAAGAAATGAACTATTATGTGAAGACCTAAAAGCTAAGAATGAACAAATAACTATACTAGAAAAACAAGAAAGTTAGATGAATTAAGGAAGAAATAAAAGCTTAAATGAAGAAATGATAAACTATCAAGCACACTAGAAAAATTACTAATGGTAAAACTCTCTAATATTAAAAGGTGCTAGGAGATCAGGTAAGAAGAAAAATGGGTTAGGATATACACCCCCAGATAATGAAGAACCATAGTCTATCCTAAAACATATCCAACACCAAATTTGTACCCGAACAAGATGTAGCATACAAAGCTGATTTCAAATACATATAAAAAGTGACTAAGTATCCTGCTGTAGTCACTGCAATAAGTTAGACATATTATAACTACATGCCCAACAAGACATAAAAAATGGATATTAAAAGGTAAAATTAATGATACTAACCAATCAGGACCCAAAGAATTTGGGTACCTAAAGCTTGATGTTTTTATTTCAGGTTAACCCTCGAGCATCCAAATGGTATTTGGATAGTGGGTGCTCAAGACACATGACAGGAAACCAAAGTTGTTCTCTCATCTCCAAGCTGAAGATGGAACAGTTACTTATGGAGATAATGGGAAAGGAACCGTGATAGGCAGTGGCTCTGTGAATAACAAAGGAAAAACAGTCATAGAAGATGTGCTATTAGTCAAGGGATTGAAGCACAATCTCATCAGCATTAGCCAGCTATGCGACAGAGGCCATCAGATCAAGTTTCAAGAGTCAAGTGCAGCATACTGAAGGATGGAACATCATCTTTGAAGCTATAGAGAAAAGAATTTGTATGTGCTCTATCTTGAAGAACTCAAGGTTCAAAATGTTTGTCTGGCAGCAATAAAGATAAAATCCACAGAATTATGGCACAGACGACTTGGACATTGCAGCATAGATGGCATGAGAAAATTGCTAAAGAAGAATCTTGTGGAAGGTCTACCTAAGGTAGTACAAAATTGGAGGGTGTATGTAAACCTTGTGCTAAGGAAAGCACACCAAAGTCTCCTTCAAGTCAAAGACGATAGTGACCACCTCAAAACCCTAGGAGCTCCTTCATATGGATCTATTTGGCCAATGAGGACTACCAGTCTTGGAGAAAGAATTTCGGATTTGTCATAGTTGATGACTACTCAAGATTCACATGGGTATCATTCCTAGAACATAAAGATGACACTTTTGAAAGTTTCGTTAGCTTCAGTAAGAAAGTTCAGAAAGATCAGAAGTTCAGCATTGTGTCTATCAAATCAAATCATGGTGGTGAATTTCAAAATGAAAATTTGCTAGATTTTGTGATGATCAGGGAATTGAGCATAATTTCTCAGCACCAAGGACACCTCAACAAAATGGCATTGCTGAGAGGAAGAATAGAACCCTATTGGATATGGCAAGAATTATGCTCTCAGAATATGATCTGCCAAGATACTTTTGGGCTGAAGCAGTCAATACGCAAGCTACATATCAACCGAGTAAGATCAGGCCAATCCTGAGAAGACTGCATATGAACTATTCAAAGGGAAGAAGCCAAAGTGTAGACGCGCGATTTAGCCCATCTCCCGCAAGGCTTTTTGGCCCATAAGCCTCGTTTGACCATTTGTTGACCAGCCTCGGATCCCATGTAGACGGCAGCATCGATGGCCGCCGACTACTGGTTGGCGGCAATCCCCCTGGACGTTGACCCAAGTTGGCGTCCACCTCCCTGGACGCCTGCATGAGGTTGGCTGCCTCATCCCTAGACGTCAATAGGGTTTACCTGGTCTGCGCAACTAACTCGAGATTCCAGCCCACTTGCACCATTCTCTCGGCCATGCAACGCATGTAGCCGTTCCCAACGGGCATATGGGCCACCTAGGCCCCCCCTTGACCCAGTAAAAATCCTACTTGGCCTCCCCCCATTGGTTGGACCTTAAATGCATGGATTGCCAAGTGTGTAAGTGTGTTTCTTCACACTTAGCATCCTAGGCACTCCAACCCCGAGCTCCACTGTCTATTAACAGCCCCTTGAGCCCTCTGAACCGGGGGGGAGAGGCTGGACGTCCTTATACTGCCACTTTGAGAGAGGAGAGAGAACTTACACCTCACCTTCTACCATTCATCCTCACCTTTCTCTCTTCACTTGGGACGTTCAGGAGGCTCACTTTGGAGCTGGAGGAGCCCTTGCAAGGAGCCACAACACCAACAACGAGGATCTACATCTCCTTCCCTCTCTCTTCTCTTACTTACTTTTTAGCTAGCTTGCATGTTGCACACACCTTCCCACTCACACTAGGCACGTAGGTTATCTTCCTACACACCTAGAAAGGGGTTTCCCAACAAAAAACGGAGGAGAAGGGTGGTCATAACATTTGGCCACCCCTCTTCTCAAGTCCGCAAACGGTACGGGACTTTCCTTTTGGGTTCTCACACTTCGTTTTGAGCATCTACCACACTCCCTAGAGTCTAATAGAGTCTTTGTTTTGGCAGGAACAACCCGCAGGAGACTACGGAGCTCTTCTCCTTTGGCCGGCCGAAGGAGGAGAAGTTGAAGTCCCCCATCACCCGCAACGCGAGGCCACTGCACCGACGTGATCATAGCAACCCCTTGGCACAGGTAAGGCCCTGGAGATCACCAAATCTCCTTTGTTTCGCTTGTTTGCTGCGTTTTCCTTCTAGTCAACTCAGTCAATCGGAGGGTCAACGTGGTCAACCAGCGGCCCCTTCATTGCCAACGAGAGTCCGGCGGCGTCCGCGAGCATCCGAGGGATCCGGGACGGGGCGGGGGGAAACGAACTGTCTACAGCTCTCTTCTGGCGATCACGGTGGGACAAGCTCTGCCACTGTGGTCTCACTGCGGCCATGTAGACGGCAGGGGAGCCTGCCGCCTATACAGGTAAACGTCTAGAGTTCCTGCCATTAAGTGAAGTTTAGCGTCCATCTCCCTTGTCGTTTATTGTTTATCAGCGTCCGTCGATCATGCCGTCAAGATATTTCTGATGAACTGAGCGTCCATCTGCATGCCGTTTACTTCACAGAAACTGCTGTTTTGACTTTTTGATCTGATTTTGTGTTCTGTTTGCTTCCTGTTTGTTTCTAACAGTCCTCAGTCCCGGGGGTTCCTTCCTCTCATCTGTTCTAGCCTCCCCTCACACATTTTAGGACAGCCCTTCTTTGGTTTACAACCTTTTACTCGGGGATTCCCTCTCGGGTAAATCGGGTTGGCTCCAAGGAAAACTCTGTAAGTCCCTAAATTCCGTGGATTCCCTCACGGTACGGGGCAGGAGGACCTTTACCCTCCCTATCTAGTTCACCTACTCATCCGGGTTTGAGTAAGATTTGAGAGAACCGTCCAATTCAAGTCAAAGTAATACACAACCTTAATCTTTAAAACTTTTGGGACGTTGTTTGATAACATTGATTGGTAGAAAGTCATACTTCTGCTGAAAACAGTGTAATCACTTCAACTTAAACCATTCTAAAATCCAAGGTTGTGTGCTAATGGACACTTGGTTGGATCCTGCTAATATGTCTAACAAACCGGCATTTGAATATGATGATAACATCAATGATGAGATTGTCGGTATGATAAACACCAATGTTCAGCCTGAGGAGTCGGTTCAATCATCTTCCCAAGCCGACAATGAGGAAGTTAGCTTGAGGGTTAACCCTACTCACGCCCAGGATGTCCAAGAAGACCCCGAGTTTTCTAAACTCATGTCCCGCTATTTGCCCGACGATATCATTTCCATGCTTTCCAAGCATACCATTCGGGCAGCGGCTTCTCCTTCCCCTCCATCCCATTCTCCCTTCCATGCTTCCTCATCTAGGCCCGCTCCTAGGCCTCTCACCCCTCCCCGAATTCCTGTATCCCCTATCCCTATCTCCACTCCTATTCCTCCCACTCCTTTACCTACGGCTACCCCAATTCCTCCACCCATCCACCCATCTCATGTCCATACCACTCCTCCCACTCAATCCGAATCCCTGTCCCGGTCTGAGACGGAGGGTCTTATTTGGAAACTCTTGGCTGAATCTCTCTCCCTTTCCAAGCCTCACTCACTCCAAAACTACTGCAAACTCCCCAATGTTTACTTCCCTCCAGGTTTCAAGGCCCTGAAGTATCGCAAGTACGACGGGACCTCTGACCCCCAATATCATCTAGCCGGCTTCACTATGGATTCTCATCGGTGGCTGTACGATGAGCCCTCTTAGTCCACCTCTTCCAGCAATCGTTAGAAGGGGAGGCTTTGAGGTGGTTTACCTCCTTGCCCGCGTCGGATCTTGTTAACTTTGACATAGTCTCCGAACGCTTCATCTCACACTTTTCATACATGGCTACTCAAGTCCCTACACTCCCCGACTTGGTAGCGGAAAAGATGAAGGCGAACGAAGACTTTGTCACTTATGCCAACCGATGGAGGTCCATGGCCTCGAGAGCCGACATTCCCATCCCCGAGTCCCAAGCCATAATCTTGTTAGTTACCAACACCACCCCTGTGCTCCGTTCCATTTTGATGCTAAGTGAGTTCCCTTCCTTCTCACATCTTTATAACAGAGCCAGGGTAATTGAAAATCAGATCAAGGACTCCTCTCTCCCACATTTCTTCGAAGGGAAGCCAAAGGCACGTAAGGCTCCCGCGGCACCCACCACCGAGGGGGTAACATAATGAGTCTGTCAGTGCCTGCAGTCAGCTTTGAGGCCTCCCAACAAATCCTCCCATCCTCCTTCCAACCCTTCTTCCAACCCTCACCAATTCCCATCTCACCCCTCCAAGCCTTACTCCGCTGTTCCCCCTCCTTCTGGATACACCCGACCTGGCCCCAAAAGGTCGCACTACCCTCCTCTCCCTGAGACTCTCGAGGACGTGTTCTTCGCTCTCATGTCCTGCGATGCGATTCAACTCCCCCCACAAAGGGAGAATATCAATCCGAGGGTCGACACCTCCAAGTACTTCCATATCATAGGGCCCATGGTCACTTCATTAACAATTGCTTTACCTTCCGTGACTGGGTCTATGATATGAATGACCAAGGTAGAATCAACTGGGATGACGTCAAGGTGGCCATAGCAAAGTCTAGGTACACCAAAAAAGACCTTGGCATTTTCAGTAACCCTCTCCCCACTCACCAAATCAACACCCCTCCTCATCCAGAGCCCAAGAGAATGTGCATACCATGATACACCTAGGGCCCCGGGTTGTGAGGAGAGAACAACAGTGGGGGGTAGAAGGTTTCGAAGAGTGGTACCCGTGTCCCACGGCCGAGTCTCAGGAGCCTTCCACGTCGGTTGACGCCATCCTAGAGGAGAGACCATTAGTGCTCATCCGTCCTCCCCAAGATGCTCATCCCACTATCCTCACTCCCCTTGCCAATGAGTCATCCTTCCGACCCCTCCAGCTCATCCGTCCTCAGTCTCAGGAGGCCGTGCATGTCACGCTCCGAAACCGGATTATTCCTCCACCTCCGCGGCCATCCCAAGATGAGGAAGATAATGGGCCTCCACCTCCGGCTGGCACCGAATATGATATTCTCCAACATCTTGATAAGACGCCCGCAAGGGTGTCTATTTTAGAATTGATTCGGCGGTCGCCATCACATCAATCCACTCTTCTCCAGTTCCTCTAGAAATCATGGTTAACGATGATCTCCCTCCTAGTGGGGTCACCGGTGCCATTCTCTCCCTCACCCAAGGACCTTCAATCTCTTTCTCGGACAAGGATCTTGCCACCCCCGAGTGTCGTTCCCTCCCTCTTTGTCTCACCATCACCTCAATGGGGTTTCGGTGGACTCCACTCTCATCGACACCGGGGCATCTATCAATGTTTGTCCGATGAAGACCCTTAAACAATTGGGTTTAGGGGAAGAGAATTTGGAGAAGAGTTGCTCCACTATAGCCGCCTATGACAACTCCAAAAGGGTTGCCAAAGGCAAATTGCTCTTACATTAGGAATCGGACCTGTCACTATGTCCACCGAGTTCCTAGTCCTGATGTCGATCCGGCCTACAAGCCATTCTCGGTCGTCCTTGGCTAGAACAAACTCTAGGGGTCCCTTCCACCGCCCACCAATGCTTCAAATTTCCTTTCAATGGGCGGGTGATCAAGATCAAGAGCATTCCCATCTTGGAGACCCTCAATGCGGTCACCACGGAACAGATGCCGCACCTATTCATTCGGATAAAAGGAAGAAACCTGTCATGTCAATCTTTGACTTCCCCTTACCCTGTGACCTCGGCCAGCCTCAAGCCGATGTAGAACCCCATGTCCCATGTCTCCCGGGAAAAGGTTGGGAAGTTATGGCCAACATCGGTTATGTTCATGGCCGCGGTTTGGGCACAGACGAACAAGGAGAGGTCCAGAATGTCCAGGCAATCAGGAGGTTGTTACCAAAGGCCGGTCTAGGTTTCCACCCAGACCCTGTCCATCCCGACCCATTCATACCGCACCAACCCCTTACCTGGACTTTAAAAGAGCATTTTGTTCAGGGGCCAACCCAGATGGGGACCAGGGAGCCTATAATTGAAGAAATTCCTTGCTCTGAGAGTGAGGATGAAGAAGAGGAAGAAGATGCCCAAATAGAAGACATTTTCGATGATTTTGGCCTCCTCTCCCTCTTTGGTTCTGATCTCCCTTCTCCCCCATCATCACTTTCCATCTCCATCTCCTTCTATTTCCGTGTCTAATCCCTTCTTTCCCCTCCTGTCCTCTCTCCATCCCTCATCTCGCCAGTCGAGGCTACCTTGAGTCAGCAACTCATGGTTCTTGGCCTTGACTCCAAAAAAAAAAACGCCAATTTTGAAAATTGGAAATCCGAGGTCTCCATTGAGCACCCCTCCTCTTTGGAACCTCTTCCGCTCGGCCAGGGGCCGACGCTTTCCGGCCTAAGCTCCTCTTCCTCTTGCCCCTCTAGGGGCACTTCCCCTGTACATAGTTTTGTACATAGCAGTCCTGTAAATAGTGGTCTAGATTCTAGTTTAGAGTCAGGTCTAGAGGCTAGTCTAGAGTCTGGTTTAAGTCTAGGGAGTCTAGTTCCTCTCAGCCATGTGTGCGCAAGGAGAAGGGTAGGCAAGTTCCTGCCCATTTTGTTATGGCCTTGGCTGAGAGATGTGCTAAGTTAAGTCAGGTGCCAGAATTTCTTGAGGACCCTGCTCTCGTAGAATCAGATTTTGAAGAAGGTGACTCCGAAGATGACGGTCTAGGTGTCTATCTGCTAGATTTTAATGAGGAGCGTGAGTCGGGAGATCTTGGGTTAGAGAAGAGGACCCAGTGAGCTCCTATGTGGATGGCACAAAGAGGTTCGACGAGCCAACCATGGCTGCTGACGAGCCTACTAAAGAGGTCAACCTTGGCACTGAAGAATCCCCGAAGACAGTTTTGATTAGTGCCAACTTGAGTGTTGAAGAAGAAGAAGCCTGGTAGCCATTCTTAAAGAATTTTCCGACGGATTTGCTTGGTCTACGAGGACATGCCGGGGCTCGACACCTCTTTGGTCGAGCATCATTTGGTCCTAAAAGCCGACGCAAAGGCCGTCAAGCAAAAGTTGAGAAGGCTACATCCTAAGCTGGCACTCAAGATCAAAGAGGAGGTTGACAAGTTGCACAAAGCCAAATTTATTAGGGTTGTGCTATATCCACAGTGGGTAGCTAATATCGTCCCTGTAATGAAGAAGGACGGTAAGGTTAGGATCTAATAGATTTCCGTGACCTTAATCGTGCTTGCCCAAAGGACGATTTCCCTCTCCCATACACATAGATGTCCTAGTGGACAATACTGCCGGCTTCGAGCTTTTGTCGTTTATGGATGGTTTCTCTGGGTACAACCAGATTCGCTTGGCGGAGGAAGACCAGGAGAAAACTTCATTTACAACGCCCTGGGGGACTTACTGTTACGTCGTCATGCCCTTCGGATTGAAGAATGCGGGAGCAACCTATCAAAGGGCAATGATGGCAATTTTTCATGACATGATGCATGTGCACATGGAGGTCTATGTGGACGATGTCTTGGTAAAATCAAAGACTCGACATGGCCATGCTGAGGTCCTCCGGGCAGTTCTCCAAGGGTCTAGAGAGCACAATCTTAAGATGAACCCCAAGAAGTGTGTCTTTGGTGTCTGTTCGGGGAAATTGCTTGGGTTCATAGTCAGCAAGCGGGGAATTGAAATTGATCCTAACAAGGCCAAAGCAATAATTGACATGCCTCCTCCTAGGAATATCATAGAAGTTAGAGGGCTAATTGGCATACTCTAGTTCATTCGGAGATTTATCTCCCAGCATTCAATCGCTGTAAGCCCTTCTATGAGATGCTTAGAGGAGAGGCGAAGTTTAATTGGGACGATAAATGTCAGAAGGCCTTTGATGAATTGAAGAGTTATTTTTTAATCCCCTGTTCTCGCTCTCCTGGTCCCGGGTCAGCATTTACTGCTCTATGTGTCAACCACGAAAGATTCAATTGGAGCGGTTTTGGCCCAATACGACGACGAGGAAGAAGGAGAGAGCGGTGTACTATTTATCTAAATTATTCAATGAGGCTGAAAATAAGTACACCGCCATGGAAAGAACATGCGCGGCCATCGTCTGGGTTGCCCAGAAGTTGAAGCACTATTTCTTGGCTCATGAAGTGAAACTTCTGGCGCGTATGGACCCTATTCGGTACTTGCTCGAGAAGCCCGTCCTGACTGAGCGGTTGATGAGGTGGCAAAGCTTCCTTAACCAATTTGATATCACCTATGTCAACCAAAAGTCAATCAAGGGGCATGCCATAGCTGAGCATTTGCCCCCCACCCCTTACCTTTATATTCCCCTGTTGATGAAAGTTTTCCCGATGAAGAGTTAGGAGCCATTATTGATCGTGAACCTTCGTGGATGCTTTACTTTGATGGGGCTCTCAATTCTAAAGGGTGTGGGATAGGGGCAGCCCTCCTCTCTCCGGAAGGGGTAGTCATTCCGCACGCCTATCAGTTAACCTTCCGAGCTACGAACAATGTGGCTGAGTACGAGGCTCTCCTAGTCAGGCTGAAAATGGCTTTATTGCTCGGAGAAGGAGTTAAGGATTATTGGAGATTCGCAGTTGATACTCCGGCAATCTCTTAGCAAGTACCAGACCCGGGACCCCAAGCTGAAACCATACCAAGAGTTGGTAGGAAAAGTAGTCCGGCAGTTTAGGAAGCTCACCCTAGTTCACACTCCTAGGGCCCAAAATATCCTAGCAGATTCACTCGCTTCCCTCGCATCTTCCATTCCCATTCCTTTGGGAAAGTCATCTGAAACCGTCTCTGTTCAGAGGTTAAGAGTCCCTTCCCATGTCGATCCGTGGTTCTCTCAAAGTGCATCCTTCTCCATCCCTTCGGGTCCATGCGCTTTCCAAAGAGCCAGAATTGACCTTGAAGATGGCCATCCCTGGTATTTTGACATCGAAAACTTTCTCAAAGGGATCCTTCCCTGATTATGCCACCTCTGCCGATAGACGGGCAATTCGTCGCGTCTCGGAGCATTACAAGATCATAGGTGGCATTTGTACAAAACGTCTCTCAGCGGGGTCTATCTCCGTTGCCTTGATGAATCGAATCTCAAGATGTTGTTGAAGCCGCTCACTCTAGTGAATGTGGTGGCCATGTTAATGGTAGAGCAATTGCCCAAAATTGCTCAGACACTATTATTGGCCCACCATGGAAGAGGACTGTCGCCATTTTGTCCGTCACTGTGCTAAATGCCAATTACACGGTGACAAAATTCATGCTCCTTCCTCCTCTCTTCACCCTCTCATCGCACCATGGCCTTTCGCCATGTGGGCTTTCGATGTGGTCGGTCCTCTTGCGGACAGAACCGGAGAAGTCCGGAAGAAGTCCTTCATTCTGACCGCCACAGAGTATTTCACAAAGTGGGCTGAAGCAGAAGCATTCATAGAAGTCAAAGCTTCAACAGTCGTCAAGTTCATCAAGCGCAACATCCTTGCAAGATTTGGCGTGCCTCGGGACATCGTCACCGACAATGGACCACAATTCACTTCACAGGAGCTTCGCGACATGTGTGGTAAATATGGCATTAACTGCATCATTCATCACCATATTATCCACAAGGTAATGGACAAGCTGAAGCTACTAACAAAACTCTCATTAAGATCATAAAGAAAACATGCAAATCTCACAACAATGCTGACTGGCCAGATCGCTTGGTTGAAGCTCTTTGGGCTTATCGCACCTCCGTCCGCACTCCTACGGAGCAAACCCCCTATGCCTTGACATACGGATCAGATGCGATACTCCCATATGAGATCTTCGTCCCTTCACTTAGAGTTCAATTGGATTCCGAACTTGATCCTGATCAACGTGGGAAGCCTTGTTGGCACAACTTGAACTCTTAGATGAAAGGCGAATGATAGCGGCTGACCATGCACAAGTCTATCGTCAGAGAATTGCACGTTTTTACGCCAAAAGAGTTCTTGAGAGAAAGTTCGAAGTGGGTGAAATGGTCCTTAAGCGTAAAATCTTAAAGCACCAGGTCCCAGGAGCAAGTTGCAAGAAAATTGGGAGGGTCCATTCGTTGTCAAAGAAGTATACTCAGGGAACGCTTATAGGTTAGTGGATGCTGAAGGAGTCGAATTGACGCACCCTTGGAATGCAGTCTACCTCAAGAAGTTTTACCCTTAGTCAGTTGTCAGTCCGTCAAGTCGGTCATTCATCACTTGTTAAGGTGTGGGTCTACTTTCTTTACTCTTCCACATGGCCACTAGTAAGGAAAGTTTATTCACACACCACACGATATTGGAGTACTACCCCTAACTAGAAAAATCACAAGTACACTCGGGCGGTCTCATCCGATCAATATTCTTCCCCTATTCTTTTCCCACTCGTCGTGTCTGGAAGCGGAACAAACTACGAGTAGGGGACCACCCACTCTCTTTTAAAAAGACAAGGTCACCATAAAACAGGGGCAACTAATGAAAGCAAGGGGCAAAATGTCAAATCAAGCCTAAAAGGGGAAAAGAAAAGCCAGAAGGTCAAAAAAGGGTAGCAAAAAGTACGTACCCGGAAAAAGGCTGACCAACTCAAGGAGGTAGCAAAAAGTACGTGCCTCCACCCCAGAAATCAGAAAAAAAAAAATCCCCTTGAAAACAATGGTTGACCAAGTCTGCTTGATATGAGATGTCGGTTTGGAAACAAAAAGTAGTTTGAACCAAAGTCCTACATGATTTTCTATACATTTCTTCCGATTTCTCCCACTAGGGGCAATTTGATTGTATAAGATCATCCGTAGTGGAAAATATCAAGAAGGCTAGGGGCAATTTCCAACATCAGGAATTCATGCATGTCCCTCCTTACTCTTGGCCTCTGTGGTTAAGTAGATCGTGTAAATCCTACACTACAACCTGTGATGAATATGTGTCTTAGAGTCCAAAAATCTAAAAATGCAAAAAAAATAAAAAAAAATAACAAAAAGAGAGTCTTTTGGTGTACATATTTTCTCCCAAATTTTCTCCCTTATTTTCAAAAGCCAAAAAAATAGAAAAATCAAAAATCCAAAAAAATTAGTGGTACCATGTATATATGCTAACATTCTCCTTATTTTCTTATCAAAAACAAAAACAACAAAAAAATCAAGAAAACAACAAAACACAAAAAATGCATGTGCATATTTCCCTTTCAGTTATTTTATTATGTTCCTATCTTTGATTAGAAATTAGCCCCTTGACCAGATCTCAAGAAAGGCACATCGTAGGCAAGGGGCTAAAAATAGATCTACACTAACATGTTTTCTTTAAGTGTTGTGGATACAGGATACAAGAACCAGAGAACAGAACAAACCATTCAAGTGCAAAAGACAAAAGTCCACAAAATTCCACTACAATGATCAAGTTCAAAGTACATGTCATAACAGGGGCATACCCCTAGAAGTACAACAAGAGCTCACTCCTCTCTCCTCTCACCCTCGCTAGGCCTCGGCCTACGTGAGCTGCTAACCTCCTCCTCCTCCCTTTCCCGACGCCTGTCTGGGACGGGAGGTCTCGTCGCAGTGGAGGCCTCTGGGCGTGCTCCCGCTCCTCGTCCGACGGACGGATCTCCCAATGACACGATGTCATCAAGAGACCCGAACACGGACCCCATCCTCCCGGCCGCCTCCTGCTGAGTCTGTCGCTGCTGCTCCCGGCGCTTCTTCAGCACCCAGTTCTTCAGGAATTCCAGGTCCGCGACAGCCTGCACTCGGGCCTCGATGGCCCGTATCTTCTCGGCCTCCGCATCCCTCGCACTGTCTCGGAACGCGGTCATGCGACCCTCCATCCTCGACAGGTCCAGCCGCAGGGCCTCCACCTGTGCCTGGAGGGTCGCTACTCCTCCTGCCTGTCGCTGCACACCAAAAAAAGCAAACACGTCAAATCAAATCAAATCATAAGTGTTTAGGATTGGTTCAGTGTCTTACCTCCGCCTCGAGCTCCTGGATCCGCTCATTCGCCCTATCTAGGGCCTCCTGCAGGACGGACCGCCAGGTCCCCTCTGGCTGGCTGGGCGGACGAGCTCGCCCCTGCATCATGGCTCGCCCGCACCCTCTGCTGCTCCACTGTCTGCATTCACATATCTTGGTCAGCAATCGAATCAAGTCAATGTCAAATCAATTTCAAGATAGGGCTAATGCTACTTACCAGTGTCCTGATCTCGGCCCGGCCTTGTCAGCTCCACCTCCTGCTCGGTCAGACGCCCCTCCAAAAGCGGATGGCCTGTGACTCCGGCATCTGCCAAGTGCACTTCAAGGTTAGAATCAAATAAGGCAATCTACCGACCAAGGCTTAGAGTTGGAAGTTTCACTTACCACTCGTCGGTCAAGCCGGAGTCGCCCGCATACCGTGCTTGGTAGTCCTCCATATAAGCTGAGCTGTCCTGGAGGTCTCTCTGCTGGATCACCTACTCGCCTCCCTCGCGCCAGTACGCGACGGTGCTGCCGTGGTCCGCTCCCCAGTCACGGTCCTCGGCGAAGAACCGCCGGCGCGAGTGTCCCTCTCTCCCGAGGGAAGGCACCTCGATGGCGGCTGGTGCCAGCCCAGTGTCCGCACCACTAACTCCAAATACAGTACCTCACATGTCCCGAGGCACAGTAAGAGGAGGTGGCGGTCGAACAAGGGGCGACCTGCCTCCACCGCCGGGTGCGAGGCGTCCGCCTCCCCCGCATATGGGGTCCACACCACCTGAGAAGAATGAGAAAGCATTGGTCAGTAACATCAGATACAGCAATAATTGAAAGAATGCAAAAGCAAGTTGAAAGTTTCATACCTGCTCGTGCGGGTAGTGGTCGAGCGCAACCCGCACGTCTCCGGCCCTCCTGTCAGTGACCCTGGGGTCCGGGGCCACCTCCCACCTCGTCATGAGAGGCACCATCGTCTGGCGCCCCTCTACCAGTGTCCCGCGTCCCATGGGGAAGCGGGTGTACCCCCAGATCTGCAAGGCAGCAAAAAGAATGGTTAGTCAGTCAGACAGTTAATCAATAAAAAAATCAATGATGAGCTTTAAAGAAAATTGCGTACCTGTAAGAAGGGGGTGAAGCCCCCTGTGCTCTGAGAATGCTGTGAACTACTGGGAAGGAGAGAGAAGAGGTGTCCCAGCATCGCGGCGCCCCAGGCATACCTCCCCGCCTGTGCCAAGTCCCTCAGCAGCAGCACGAACTTGCAGTTCATCTGTGATGACTGCGTCGCGAACAGCAGGCGTCCAAAGAGGTAGCTGACGAAAATCCGCACTGAGCGCTCCTCGCTCCGGTCTCCTAGGTCGAGTGCCCCCCGCACCCCAGCGTAGAACTCATCCAATGACTCTAGGGGTCCTCTCCTCCTACCCCTCAATCCAACTGCCTCTGACAACGATCCGAGGAGGATGCTCCGGATCGGTCTCCTCCTCCCGGCCACAAACTCTGGCCCCAGCAACTCCGCAATGTCGTCATGATAATCCCTCTTCTCCAGTCCGACTACCGGCTCTCCCTGAACCGGCAGTCCTGTCAGATACGCCACATCCTCCATTGTGGGTATCATGTGTCCCCAAGGCATGATAAATGCCTTGCAATCCTCCTCCCATCTCTCCCTCAACGCCTCTAAGTAAGGGACATCTAAGTGGAAAGGGCGTACCGATAGGAGATGCCGAACCCCATCCTCGCTATTTGGGCCTGCTGGGCCTCTGGAAGCGCCTGGTACCACGCCCAGCACAGGTCCCAAGTCACTCTGCTCCTCATCTGGCCTTTACTCTACAGAAAAACAGAAAGATTAACGTCAGTATCGATTGCCGTTATTAAAAATTGACGTCAAGGGGTAGCCGCTTATTCAGAGTCGGCGTCCAGTGGTGGCCGTCAAGTTCCACTGTCGACGTCCGGCCCATTGCCGTCAAGTTCACCTTGGCGGCAAGGGGTTGGACGCCAGCAGGAACTCGACGGCAACCGATGTTGCCGTCAAGTTCCTGTCTGACCCGACGACATTTCCCCTGTTTGCCCTTCTTTTCACCAAATTAAAAATGCATCCACAAAGGTTTTTAGAGTACTCACCCGGGGTCGTCGAGGAGCCTCCGCCTCCGTCTCATCTCCTCCCTCGGTCTCTTCCCCCTCCGTTACATCTTCCACCACCACTTCTTCCTCTTCCTCCGCCATGGCCACCTCTTCCTCTTCCTCCTCCGGTTGACGGCGCCCCCGGATGATGTTCTTTTCTCCCTTGTCCTTATTGAAGTCTCGAGCGGGAGTTGTGGTTTTCTGTTGGGTTTCTCCTCTCCCGGCGCTTGGGAAGACGGAATGGCGCCCGGGAGAAGGCGTCGGTTAAAAAAAAAGGCAGTTTCTGGTTTAACGTCCAGGTCTGGCCGTTAGCTTTTCCAGACGTCAAGCCCTGGCCGCTGACGTACTCTGGACGGCCATTATGTGGACGTCAAGGTCTCTTCAATGTCAGACCTCGAAGTCTGGTCAACGACCATGTCTGGCCGTCTAATTTGAATGTAGACGGCCACCTATGTGGACGTCGAACTCCTGTTTCAGTGGTGAGCGGCCAGTGTCTAGACGTTGACTAGTCTTTAGCGGCGGTCGATGTGGACACCAACAACCCCACACTCAGTTCTCACAGCACACTCTTTGGACCCTTTTGAGGCCATTTCATCCCACACATTCCACAACTCAAGCCAATTCAACATAAATATAATTCACTTTTATTCATCAAATTTGTGTTACACTTATTCAAAACAGAAAGATACATCACTTTGCCCTACGGGCCATAAAGAAGTCACAGGCAGTGGGACAAATGCCATCATTGAACTCCTCATACTTCCAAATCTCTCCCAATTTTCCTGCACTGCCAGCCCCACCTTCTTGCTCACTGTGTATTTCTTCCAAGTCTTCATGGCTTTCTTCATCATCTTTTCATTCTTCCCGGTGATTATCATATCGGTGCAATTGGATGAGGTGGGAATTCCCCGTGGAATCCCAAGCTGACAATGGCACCGATGTGGTTGGTACACCACCATCTGACCCGCTCCAATCAGCCACAAATCTCTGTCCTCCCTGGTCTTTGCTCTGAACTCAATGGTTCTCATGAACAGTGGCCTCACAATGAATTCATCCATTCCCAAATACGCCAAATGATCCCTCCAAGCATCTCTGCTCTTCAAGTGTGCTGTCACACACTTGATCTCACCTTCCGGCTCATACCATGCCCTGCTGCAGTACACTGAACTCCGAAGGAAGATCCTGGAGGGGGTAGGTTGTGCTTCAGCAAAATCAAACTTCAAGTGAGCCTCCATTCATACCTGGAGCAGAAACAAGCTCCCGCAGGTGCGTCCGCCTAGGCTCATTGTAGTGAGCGAACTGTACAAGTGTGTTGGACCGAGCCCCTTACCGTTGCACCAAAAGCTCGAGCTATGTTAGTGAAGGCGGTAGCCAAAAATCTTAAGGTGGAAGCGCAAAGCACCACGTCAACGCTGTGGTCGGCATGAGGGGCTTCGCACAGGGTTTTACCCCTGCGGCGGGTTGGGTTGCCAGCCCCGATGTCACTATGCTGCCCCATAACAGCATAGTGGCAGCGATTCCCTAAGGGAGTCGATGGCAGTTAACCAACAAACTCCCCCCAGCGGCACCGGGGGAATCGAACCCGCAACCTCGCTCTGATACCACTTGTTGCCCAGCTAGCTAGCCCAGAGGGGGGGGTGAATGGGTTATTAAACTTCGATCTTGATTAAAACCTGTTACTGAAAAAGATTGCACAACTTAATAACAAGGTCAGAGTTAGAGCAAACAAGACAACAATCACACAAAACACAACCACAAGACACAAGGATTTTTATCCTGGTTCGGAACTCCTCTCCACAGGAGACCTACGTCCAGTCCCTGAGCAATACCTCAGGATTTACTACCAAGGGTACAATCCCCCTTAAGGATCCTTACACCCAGCCTCAAATGGTCTTCCTTCAGCCTGAAGGGTACAACAACCACCCTGGATACCACCAGGTCTTCCTTCGTCCAGAAGGGTACAACAACCACCCTGGATACCACCAGGTCTTCCTTCGTCCAGAAGGGAACACAATCTAATAAGAAAAGAGAGTGGAAACAGGCTTCAGACTCTAGCTTGACCAGCTACACACTGAAGCTCCTAAGCCCCCGAGAGAGAGAGAGATTTAACAAGGTTTTTTTTCTCTCCAAGGACCACACAGGCTCTTACAAAAGAGAAGATTCCTTTTGAGCACAGAGAGCTAAGAGCTTAGAACTAGGTTGGAGTGGAGGCTTCGCTCTTCTTCAAGGTTCTAAAGATTGTGAGAGATGGATTTCTTTCTGCTTCTAAAATCAAGCGATGTTGCTCTATATCTTCCTTTCTTTTCGTCTTGAGTCTTCTATTTAAACTGCTGATTCAAATTCGAACGTTGAAGTGTCCGTTGTCTCTTATCCTTGTGTACGTTAGACTGGTCACTTAGGAAGCTTCTGATCGTCAGTCTTTTATCCTGGTGTACACGCCAAGGAGATGTCATAGAACTTTGTATCTTGTGTCCAACGTTGTCCAGATGAGTCTTGTCAGATATCTGTAAGCATATCATCAATAAATAGAAGACAGCTAGGACTGCTGTCTATTGTTAGTTGAGAGGGAACAGATATTGCAGTATATAGCAAAGCTCCTTTCTGTCCCAAAAAGTACGTAGACAGAGTAGCATAGAAATGGAAGATATTGTCTGCATGCATGGGAGATACGATCGGAGAGCATTTAATGCATAGCAGTCAACGGACAAGATATGACTTTGACTTTTCAACGCTATTAAAAAGCATTATACTGATGCATCAAGAAATTCGATAAAAAGAATCTTGCTGACTTCATAACTTATGAAATCGTTATGAATTATAGCAAGTCGTTATGAACTGTAAAGAAATCGTTGTGATAACTTATGAAGCCGTTACAACAGGCAAGTCGTTGCGAGTTCTAAAGAAATCGTTGCAAGAAATCGTTATGACTAATAAAGAAATCGTTACGCGAAATCGTTATGACTATCGAGTTGTAAAGAAATCGTTATGACTATCAAGTTGTAAAGAAATCGTTACACGAAATCGTTATGACTATCGAGTTGTAAAGAAATCGTTATGACTATCAAGTTGTAAAGAAATCGTTACGGCTAGAGAGTCGTTGCGAGTTCTAAAGAAATCGTTACGAGGTCTAAAGAAGTCGTTACGACTAGAGAGTCGTTGCGAGTTCTAAAGAAATCGTTACGAGGTCTAAAGAAGTCGTTACGGCTAGAGAGTCGTTGCGAGTTCTAAAGAAATCGTTACGAGGTCTAAAGAAATCGTTACGGCTAGAGAGTCGTTGCGAGTTCTAAAGAAATCGTTACGAGGTCTAAAGAAGTCGTTACGGCTAGAGAGTCGTTGCGAGTTCTAAAGAAATCGTTACGAGGTCTAAAGAAATCGTTACGGCTAGAGAGTCGTTGCGAGTTCTAAAGAAATCGTTACGAGGTCTAAAGAAATCGTTACGGTAACGATTTGAGTGTTCCGGTCAAAGAGGAAGTCGTTCTGCTTATCAAAGAAGTCGTTACAGGGACTTGGATAGAAATGATGGGACTTACCAGATTGTCTTGATCTTTCATTTTTCTTTTGCTTCCTGTTCTCAAGGCTCAAGAAATCCATTAGTGTTATTTTGTTAATCATCAAAATTAATATATAAATAAATGGAAATATTTATTATGGGGACAGTTTGGTCATCAAAGTGGGCCAGCACTGCAGGGGCGAGTGACTGCCCGCGCCACAGCAGAGAAAGTACTCCAACATGCTCATAAAGGATGAAGTCGCCGCTCGTGGGGAACAGAAAGACTCCAGCCAGGCAGAGCGTCAATCCACGGGTCGCCCTCTCTCCGCCAATCTCCCTCTCATGCTGGATCAACCACCAGGCCAGACGGTCTAGAAAGATCCCATTCTTGTTCGTCATCCGCAATACCTCCTTCTTGTCTCGTACAATGTCCACGAGGATCTCTTCCCACGGGAGGAGAGGAGTCGCTGCATCGTACTCCAGGCACCGCTGCCATCCCAAGAACAGCTCAACCTCCTCTAGCAAGACGCTCACTTCGAAGGCCTGGAACACGAACGTGTGCGTGTGCGGGTGCCATTTCTCCACTAACGCCCCCAGGGCATCGAATCCCCGCCACATGTCTTTCATGTTCTTGGCCAGGACCACCATGAAGTTCAAATTCCACATCCCGACGAAGCCCCGCATGTCCAGTGTGATAGCATTTACCAGGTTCACAAGCCAAGAAAAGGCCCGTACCTGGCCTTGGCTCGGGAATGCTGGGATTTCCTGCATGAGGGCAGGGTTTTGTAAGAGCGCTGTTTGGGGAGTTTTCAGCCCAAGAAGGAGCAGGAATCAATCATCACTTACCTCTCCTTTGGCCAGACGTGTGGTCAGGTGTCCCGGTACTTCACTTAGAACTCCAGGATTCGCGCCTGTGGATTGTCCGGTCGATGAAGAGGCCATGCTGCTGTGTTTCTCTGTCTCTCAGCTCTCTGGTTCGCAGCAGGAGCAGGGAGGGACGGTGGTAGGAGATGGTAGAGTCCCTATGGACTCCCATCACCTATATTTTTGGTCTGATCCGCTGTCAGGTAGGCGTCAATATCGGTGGACGTCAGATGCAGGTTGGCGGCCACATCTGTGGACGTTAACAAAATGTACTGGCGGCCATCGATGTGGACATTTACTGACCGGAAGTTTTTAAATTCTTAATCTTTATATGGCCATTATCCTTTATCTTGTGCTTCGAGCTATTTTGCAGATATCTTAAGCACAGGTCGCGCTTCAACTTCGGAACGCTCATGCGACCTTGAGCGTTACAGGTATGTCTAACATAGGACCCCACCAGAGGCGAATAACTTGGCGACCGTGAACCCTGAGTTCCCCTTCACCAAAAACCATGATGGGTTTGCGATCTCTCAGTTATTCGTATGGCCTTTAGAATTTTCCTCTGGTGCTAACTTGCATTTTAGATAGGCAACCCACACCAGCATGCATCTTCACTGCTAACATTCTTTTACTAACACTAAAAAAAAATGGTGATTTTCCTCGATTATATGATTGCTCCATGGCTCCCCCAGCTCAGGTAGCTTACTGGGTCCGCTCTTCATGACTATCCAGGTTGATATCGGGTCTTTGTTGCCCCCCTTCTCCACTTGTCCCACCGTGCTTTTCACAAATGATCATTCCAGCCTTATTTAGTTCATTTGAGCCTTCGCCAGCCGCGAGCTTAATTCCGGACTTCAGGCTTTCCAAGCATGTGATTCCAGTTAGAATCTTTTGATAATCCTTTGAGAGATCAACCAACTCCTTGTCTCCATGACCTCCTAAATTCGGGACTGACGTCCTGATTAGGCCAGCGAGCCCGCGAGCTCCGGTTATGAGACCCTCCTGATTCAACCGTCATATTACAACTTGACTCAGACACACCAAAAACTAGTCAAAGTCCAATACGGCCATGCCAGGGACCCTGCCGTTGGGTCGCAGTTGTAGTTACACGGGTAGATCACCCTTTTCTTACCCCTACTTGTCTCTCAGACGATTCATCATCTGTCTCTAGCCTGTCTCTTTCGTTTGGTTTGCTAGAATTCTTATCCTCGGAGATGGCCCTTCCATTAAATCTCCGCGTCCTTTGTTTACAGAGACACCAACCTTTCAGTCCGCTCTGCTCCCTTGCAAGACCGGATGTCTCAGAGGGGCATTTGTAGACGCGCGATTTAGCCCATCTCCCGCAAGGCTCTTTGGCCCATTAAGCCTCGTTTGACCATTTGTTGACCAGCCTCGGATCCCATGTAGACGGCAGCATCAATGGCCGCCGACTACTGGTTGGCGGCAATCCCCCTGGACGTTGACCCAAGTTGGCGTCCACCTCCCTAGACGCCTGCATGAGGTTGGCGGCCTGATCCCTGGACGTCAATAGGGTTTACCTGGTCTGCGCAACTAACCCGAGATTCCAGCCCACTTGCACCATTCTCTCAGCCATGCAACGCATGTAGCCGTTCCCAACGGGCATATGGGCCACCTAGGCCCCCCCTTGACCCAGTAAAAATCCTACTTGGCCTCCCACCATTGGTTGGACCTTTAATGCATGGATTGCCAAGTGTGTAAGTGTGTTTCTTCACACTTAGCATCCTAGGCACTACAACCCCGAGCTCCACTATCTATTTAACAGCCCCTTGAGCCCTCTGAACCAGGGGGGAGAGGCTGGACGTCCTTATGCTGCCACTTTGAGAGAGGAGAGAGAAACTTACACCTCACCTTCTACCATTCATCCTCACCTTTCTCTCTTCACTTGGGACGTTCAGGAGGCTCACTTTAGAGCTGGAGGAGCCCTTGCAAGGAGCCACAACACCAACAACGAGGATCTACATCTCCTTCCCTCTCTCTTCTCTTACTTACTTTTTAGCTAGCTTGCATGTTGCACACACCTTCCCACTCACACTAGGCACGTAGGTTATCTTCCTACACACTTAGAAAGGGGTTTCCCAACGAAAAACGGAGGGAAGAAGGGTTGTCATAACATTTGGCCACCCCTCTTCTCAAGTCCGCAACCGGTATGGGACTTTCCTTTTGGGTTTCTCACACTTCGTTTTGAGCATCTACCACACTCCCTAGAGTCTAATAGAGTCTTTGTTTTGGCAGGAACAACCCGCAGGAGACTACGGAGCTCTTCTTCTTGGCCGGCCGAAGGAGGAGAAGTTGAAGTCCCACCATCACCCGCAATGCGAGGCCACTGCACCGACGTGATCACAGCAACCCCTTGGGCACAGGTAAGGCCTTGGCGATCACCAAGTCTCCTTTGTTTCGCTTGTTTGCTGCGTTTTCCTTCTAGTCAACTCAGTCAACCGGAGGGTCAACATGGTCAACCGGTGGCCCCTTCATCGCCAACGAGAGTCCGGCGGCGTCCGCGAGCATCCGAGGGATCCGGTGACGGGGCGGAAACGAACCGTCTACACAAAGATCAGCCACTTCAAGACTTTTGGGTGCCCTTGCTTCATTCACAACAATGGAAAAAGGGACATTTGTAAGTTGGATGCCAAATCAGATGAAGGCATCTTCATGGGGTACACGTCTAAACCCAAAGGCTATAGAGTATTTAATAAACGTACCTTGTTGATTGAACAATCTGTGCATATTATTTTTGATGAAACTAACCCTCCTTGAGAAAGGAAGTAGATAGTGACGATGATGATGCATAAGAACTATCCAAGAAACTAAAAGATGCATCAATTGAGGACAAGGATGATCCACCTCTGGAAGAATTACAACAAGAAGAAGTTACTCATGAAAACCTTCCAAAGGAGTGGAGATACAAGAAAGATCACCCACTTGAGAATATCATTGGTGATCCATCCATAGGGGTAAGAACAAGAGGTAATGTTATTCCTTGTGATTACCTAGCTTTTGTTTCTCAGATAGAGCCTAGGACAGTCAATGAAGCTCTTTCTGATGAATCTTGGATAGTAGCCATACAAGATGAATTAAATCAATTCAAGAGAAACCAAGTATGGTCACTTGTTCCTAGACCATCAGACCATCCAGTCATTGGCACCAAATGGGTGTTCAGAAATAAACTAGATGAAACTGGTGCAATCTTAAGAAACAAGGCCAGATTGGTAGCTCAAGGCTATTCTCAAGAGGAAGGCATAGATTTCGATGAAACCTATGCACATGTAGCTAGACTTGAGGCCATTAGAATATTACTTGCATATGTATCTGCTTTGAACTTGACACTATTTCAAATGGATGTTAAATCCGCCTTCTTAAATGGTTTCATAAAAGAGGAAGTTTATGTGGAACAACCTCCGGGCTTTGATGACACAGAATTTCCTAATCATGTTTTCAAACTTCACAAGGCATTATATGGTTTAAATCAAGCACCTAGAGCCTGGTATGAAAGGCTTAGCTCTTTTCTTCTAAATCATGGTTTCAGTAGAGGTCAGGTAGATAGTACTCTTTTTATAAGTCAAAAGTCAAATACATCCTATTAGTTCAAATCTATGTAGATGATATCATTTTTGGTTCTACTGATGAGTCTCTTTGCAAGTATTTTGAAAAGTTAATGCATGGAGAATTTGAAATGAGTATGATGGGAGAACTCAACTATTTCCTTGGACTTCAAATCAAACAAGGAAAGGAAGGAATTCACATCAGTCAAGCAAAGTACACAAAAGAACTCTTGAAGAAATTTGGATTCGAAAATACCAAGCCACTGTCGACACCAATGAGTACATCAACAAGAATGGACAGTGACAAAGATGGTAAGAAAGTAGATCAAAAGATCTACAGAGGTATGATAGGTTCACTCCTTATTTAACAGCTAGTAGACCTGATATTTTATTTAGTGTATGCATGTGTGCTAGATATCAGGCAGATCCTAAAGAATCATATTTAATTTCTGTGAAAAGAATATTTAGATATTTAGAATGATCTCATGACTTAGGTCTATGGTATCCAAAACATTGATGCTGACTATGCTGGATGCAAATTAGATAGAAAGAGCACCAGTGGTGGTTGTCAGTTCCTTGCAGGGTGTTTGATATCTTAGTCCTCAAAGAAACAAAATTCAGTAGCACTCTCTACAGCTGAAGCTGAGTACGTGGCTGCTAGAAGTTGCTGCACACAACTCTTATGGATAAAGCAACAGCTTGAGGACTTTGGATTAATATCAAATCAATCCCGTTGCTGTGTGATAACACCAGTGCCATTAATCTCATCAAGAATCCAGTCCAGCACTCAAGGACCAAACATATTGAGGTTAGATATCATTTTATTCGTGATCATGTTGCAAATGGAAATATTGAAATATCCTTTATTAATACAAATGGCCAATTAGCAGACATTTTCACAAAAGCCTTACCTGAAGAGAGATTTACATCTCTTAGAAGGGAATTAGGCATGTGCAATTTGTGATAAAAGTTTGCTTACAAGTGGCACATTAAATTTTTAGAATTAAAGTAAATTTTCCCTCCATGGAGATAAGCAAAAGAAATTCAAATTGTATTTTTGTAACCGCTCTCTCATTGAAGTCCGTTTGAATAGTCAAAACTTTTGTCGTTTTCCACCGCCGTTTGGCGCCTCACTTTCCATGTAGCATTAATTTATTCATAAAATCGATGACAGAACGATTCGTATCTCATCGTCTACCTTTTCCCCTCTTTTATCCTGTCGCTTGAGCCGATGCCCTAACAATTCACATCTCAATCCTCTGCAAATTTGAATCTTCCTCCTACTTCTCGCAAAATTTCTTGAGGATTCCTTCTCCTCACCTTCCGTCTCCACTCTCCGTTGCCTTTCCCACCTGAATCTATGGCCGCACCAGTTATCGCCGGCAGTTTGGGTGGCTACAGCGCCGAGTTCCTCACTCCTGAGCAGTAGGAGAGATTTACTTTTGTGAAGACAAAGCTCTGTGGCAATAAAGAAGTAGATGTCGCTAATCTGGGGAAAAGTGGAATGAGCAGCGTAGTAGATTTGATCAATCAGATGCAGTGGACAGAAATTTCCACCTTTTCAGAGGTCAGTTATCCGGACTTGGTAAAAGCCTTCTTCGTGTGTATGAGAACAGAGGAAGATGGGTCTCTAGTTTCTTCAGTAAAGGGAACCATGATTAGGATAGACCCTGAGTTGCTGAAAATGTTGTTCAATGTAAAGACTTCCGGATTTAGTGGGGTTCACACCGTGGACGCCCAAGTGAAAGGTTTGGGAATTATCGGCCAGGATTCAAGCTGAGGGACGGCAAGATCGATATAAATCAACTATCCGCCTTCACCGTCTTCTCCATTTTATTGTCTGTCAAATCTTAGTTCCCAGAAGTGCAACTTTTTCATCTTGCACAAAGGTCGATTCGGACATGATGTACTGGGCCATTCAGAATAATGAGATAAATATGGCCGCAATGATAATGGAAAGAATGAAGTTTGCAAGAGATCAGATTTGGGACACCAAGAGTAAGTTCAATGTGTCCCTGCCTTATGCCCACCTACTTACCAAGATCTTCAAACACTTCAGTGTTGATCTTTCTGGGGCAGTTGTAGAGAAAATGGGCCAAGCAATCAGGTCCAAGAACCTGAAGAAGAGTGGCTTCTCTGTGGAAAGTGGTGTCTGGTTCAAGGCTTCAGTTGCTGAAGGCGAAGCCATCATTAACGACACCTCAGTTGTTCATCAGGAGATGGGATCAGCGGATATGATTCCAGAATTGCCAGTGGAGTCAATTTCAGCTCCAGCAGTTGAGCAGCAGAATCTTCAGGCCCCTCCATTGCAGAAGTTCAGTCTGAAAGTGCAGTAGAAGAAGAAAGAGCGTCTGTAGAAGCTTCAGGATTTCCAGAAGAATCAGTTCAAATTTTTGCAGAAAGAGAATTGAGGATCTTCTCCCAGAGGACATTATTCCAGTTGAGGACCCACTTCCTCAACTGTATTGCATCTATTCTAGCAGACATCATTGATTCGATTCCTTTTATCTCAAGTGCTCCAGAAACAAGTGGCAGAGTTGCAGAAGAGACTGTGGCATCAGGCCACATTGATGAACCAATGGAAGATGTTCAAGTAGAGGTAGAGCACCCAGCTGCCCAAGGTGACTCTGTGATGGAATTTGCTCCCATTCAGGGGGAGCAAGTATCAGATGAAGAAGATGCTCCTATTGAGGGGGAGCTATCAAAAGAAGGTTCAGTAGACGCAACTCCAGATGTTGATCAGGATGAAAAGCATGGAGATTCTCCAAATTTGGATGACAGAGAAGGGGAGACTGCAAGCTCTTTGAGCTCAGATGATGATCAACCTCCTCCAGCAAAGGAAGGCAAGAAGAAAGGAAAAGAAGTTGCCTCTAGAGTTCCTCTCCCGGCTGATTCTCCGTTTGAGAGGCAGGTCAAGCAGAAAATTGTCATAAACTTGAAGCCAGTGATTGAAGGCTGAATGTTCAAGGTGAGCTATTATGTACTCTCCAGTCAGATGTAAACTCTATATTTCTGAGCCAAGCTTCAGCCAACAAAGAATTGGGACAAATCCGAAATGCTATGAAATGGTTTAACAAGGAAATGAGCAGCATGAAAGGCATGCTCTCAGATATTATCAAGGCAGTTGGAGCTCAAGCTCCTCCTCCTCCAGAAGCAGCAGCAACACCAGAAGCAGCACCAAAAGCAGCAGCAACACCAGAAGCAGCACCAGAAGCAGCAGCAGCACCAAAAGAGGTAGAGCCAACAGGGCCAGCTGATCAGGTTGAAGGGCCAACAGGGCCATCTGAGCAAGGATCAGGACCATCAGGACCATTGGAGAGTGAGTCTGTGCAAATAGAGGCAGAAGAGTTCTTGGCACCCAAGCCCCCAGCTCCCTCTTCCCCCTCTCTCACACCTATTCCTCCAACTCCACCATCAGCTCCTACAGCACCTCCTGCTCCTCAAACATTCAAGAAGCAACAATCTAGACCAATTTCTTCTCCTACACCATTTCAGTCCACCATTCCTTCTCCTTCTCCTATACTTGAGGCCCCTCCAGCATCCTCAGCTGGAGCATCCTCCTCCTCCTTTGGTCCCTCCCTTGGACCAGCTGATGATCTCCCAACTACTTCACACTCTTTTCTTCATCCTACTCCTCCACCATCTTTCATCACTATCATACCTGAACAAGCTCAACTCAACTCTCCCTTTATTGAAAAATAAAGGAGGAATTTGAGGAAGGGATCCTCAGGTCTGTGTTGAAGTGGGAGAACATATTCACAGGGTAGATCCTTCTAGTCCTGCCCCCAGAAGAGGAAACTTACTTCTACTTCTTCCTCTTCCTCTGAACCCAAATACCCACCTTTGTGGTTTTCTCTCACAGTGGACAACAAACATAACCCACTGTATAGGGAGACCTTTCCAAAGTTGTTTTTGCCACCATCAGAACCTTCCCTTTCAAAACCTTACAGATCATTTGAACACCATTCTACCCTATACTTCTCTTTCAAAATCCGAAAAGTCCAAAATCTTCTCTCTTGCTCACTCCAAATCCGAAGAGCAGTGGGGCAAAGGTCACAAGGATCTTCTCAAGAAGTTCACTCTTGCCAAATCTGCCAGATTTCCTCCAAGGGACCACTCCTTGACCCTATCTGAGTGGTTTAGGATGTATCACCAAGAACTCTGGGCACCCTACATTCAATCGGAAATAAAAATGATCAGGCATTTCATGCTATTCAACAACTACAGATATATTCATAGACTTCCAGAAGTTCAGCTCTGTCAATTCAGGAAGGCCATTTCAGCTTTGACTCCAGATATCTCTCAATCTTCAAATATTCAGGTAGATTTTGCTACCCTTCAAATACCTGAGGAGATAGCCCTTCCTCAAATTCACTTTCTAGTTATGGAATCCTCTGTAGGATCCATCATCTTTGAGCGTTTTTCCAGAGTCTTGGGCAGAATTAAAGTGCAGAAAGGCTACCTGGTTTCCTTTACTAGATTCCTATTTAGGGAATATCACCAGGGCCATGTAAGTGTTGAAGTTCTCTCCCCTATTCTGTATGAATGTGAAAGGCTCACATCTTTTGAATGGTCCAAGTTCTACCCCCTGTCAGCTCAGCAGCTGTTTGAACTCAATGAAGCTTAGGCCAGGGAAGGCAAACTAGCTATTTCTCCAGCCACTTTCCTAGATATGAACTCCATTAATCATGTTGATGACCCCTTCAAGGTCTGGGAGGAAAGATACAAAGTGTATGTGGCTATGTACAAAGGTCTCAGAGATAACCACAACCACTACCCTGTCACCATGGACCAATTCCTCACCTGTGCCAGCTTTGGCACTCGTCGTTTTCTCAAGATGAACATGGACAAGAATGCATATGCTGATCTTCTCTATCAGCACCTAGATCTTCATCTCAAACGGATGGCTTCCACCATGGGACCATCTTACTCTGTGTCTTTTGGAGTTTTTAAAAATCTTTTTGAAGAGCAGGAAGTTCAGGCATGGGAAACCATCTCCCATTTTGCCTCACTGTTGTCTCCTGCCTTCTATTTACCTGTACCTCCACAGTAAATGACATGACCTTCTGTGTATTCTCTATTTCTCTTTCTCTCTTCTTTCTTTGTCGAAGTTTATCTTTTTGCTTAATGACAAAAAGGGGGAGAAAATACTTAGCATGTCTGAAATTTTAAATTTTGCTTAGAAACTTAGCATATCATCTCTTTACAACAAATTTCAGATACTTTTATCCATGCTTATTGTTCAGTTTTGTCATCACCAAAAAGGGGGAGATTGATGATCAGTCTGTCCCCATGCAATTTTAATTAATTACATATATATACATATTTTGATGATTAACAAAACCAAACAAGAGTTATCAATTATATCTAATGAATATTTCATAAGTCTTAAGTACAGGAAAAATACCAAGGTCAAACAAGTCAATAAGGTATGCATTACTTCTCTGAAGCTTTAATCTTTTCAACATGATATTTCTCTAAGTCCATATCGATTTCTGTTGAAGTTTATAATGATTTCCATATAAGACTGAAAAGTCATGTTGTTTCAAACAATCGATGTCGTAACGATTCTATAAGTGATCGCAACGATTTCCTTATAAGACTGAAAAGTCATGTTGTTTCAAACAAGTCGATGTCACAACGACTCTATAAGTTACCATAACGTTTTCTTTAGAGCCCGTAACGACTTGCTCGTCACAACGACTCTATAAGTATTCATAACGATTTCTTTAGAGCTCGTAACGACTTGTCAATCGCAACGACTCTATAAGTGACCATAACGATTTCCTTAGAACCCGTAACGACTTGCTCGCCGTAACGATTCTATAAGTATTCATAACGATTTCTTTAGAAAGCGTAACGACTTGTCTGTCGCAACGACTCTATAAGTGACCATAACGATTTCCTTAAAACCCTTAACGACTTGCTCGCCGTAATGATTCTATAAGTATTCATAACGATTTCTTTAGAAAGCGCAACGAGTTGCCTGTCATAACGACTCTATAAGTTATCGCAACGATTTCTTTAGAAAGCGCAACGACTTGCTTGTTGTAACGATTTCATAAGTTACCGTAACGACTTCTTTAGAACTCGCAACGACTTGCTCGCCGTAACGATTCTATAAGTATTCACAATGATTTCTTTAGAAAGCGCAACGACTTGCTTGTTGTAACGACTTCATAAGTTACCATAACGATTTCTTTAGAACTCGCAACGACTTGCTTGTTGTAACGACTTCATAAGTTACCATAACGATTTCTTTAGAGTTCATAACGACTTGATAAGTGTTCATAACGATTTGCTCTTTATAATGACTTGTTAGTATTCATAACAACTTCATAAGTCATATAACCATGGATTTCATATCTTGATATCTTATTCATCTTAAAGCGTTGACTAGTCAAAGTCCACGTAGACATCTCTCTGACGCTTTTGCATTTATGAGATCTGAACGTATCTCTGCATTCATGCAGACTATATCATCCTTTATCGTGCCTACTCTGATTACGTCTTTTAGACTTAAGCTATTTGGCATTACTATTTTCATGTCTATTGCTACTGACGTTGACTGACATCAGAGACAGCTTAGCTGTCTGCTATTTGAGATTGACATTTGTGCAGACTTCTGAACTAGCTTCATGGTACAATGTTAAACAAAATAGAAGCAACGGATATTTCTGAAGATCTCATCTCTTTGCGTGCTCAAGTGATCAAAAGACTGTGACTGGAAGCTTCCAAGACTCTAGATGTCATTCAGTCTAACGACTACTCAAAAGAGAGACAACGGACACTTCAACGTATAAATTTCAAATTGAAGATATAAATTCAAGTCAGAAGAACAGAAGAAATAAGAGATTGCGTATTCAAGCATTCAAATTCTTCTGAAGAAAGTCCAGAGCCAAGAACCGTTATTCCACTTAGCTTTTGCTCTTTTGCTCTCCACTAGTTTGTGAAAATCTTGAGAGAGCCTGTATAGTTCTAAGAGTGTGACTTGCTTAAAATCTCTTTGCTCTCAGTTCTAGTTGCTTCAGATCCTTGCTTATCAAAAGCTTGATCTAGGGGCTTGAAAGTCATTCATTCTTCTTTGTGTTATTCCTTTGGGTGTGAAGGAAGACCTGGTGGTATCCAGGGTATGTTCCCTTCGGGTGTGAAGGAAGACCTGGTGGTATCCAGGGTGTTGTTCCCTTCGTGTGTGAAGGAAGACCAGCTGAGCTGGGTGTTGTAGCGTCCTTAGGGGGACTGTTCCCTAGTTAGTGAAATCCTGAGTTGTTGCTCAGGGACTGGACGTAGGACTCCTAAGGAAAGGAGGTCCGAACCAGGATAATCCTTGTGTTGTGTGACTGTCTTCTTTTTGTGATTGTTATTTAAACTAACTGTGACTAACCTATTTCGAAGAACATTTGTGTGATTGTTTTGAGTTACAGGTATCTTCTAGATTAATTTTAAAGACCCATTCACCCCCCCTCTGGGCTCGTCAACTGGGCAACACAAAGTCCCCACTCCTACTGCCCCAAACAACAAACTGATATGCAAACAGTGTGACAAGTTGGGTCACACTGTAGAAGAATGCTGGAGGAAGGCAGGTGCATGCCTTCGCTGTGGGAGCCGAGATCATCGAATTCCCGAATGTCCATTGCTAAAGGAAAATGAGAAGCGTCCTGCGGGATAGAGGAAGCCCGGCCGACTGTAGGCCCTACAAGAGGTGGAAACGACCGAGGAAGGTGGAGTTGTCGAAGGTACCTTACCAGTCTTTTCTCAATTAGCATTTGTTTTGTTTGATACTGACGCAACACATTCATTCATATCACAAGCATTTACTGATACATTAACTGAAAAACCTATATCTATGCAATTTGAATTACCTGTCACAACACCACTGGGAGAAAAGGCTCAATTGAATAAATATTTTGCATTAGCTGATGTTAAGATTGGTGAACTTAACCTAGAGCTGACTTGATCTGTATGCCCATGGAGGGCTACGATGTCATATTAGGAGCCGATTGGCTATCCACGTATGGGGCTATCGTGGATTGTAGAATAGAAAAAATTTCCTTTAGAGAATTTCCTAAATTGACCTTCACGGGATGTAGACACAAGAGGCACTTGTCTCTCGTCTCTACCATTAAAGCACAAAACATGATAAGAAAGGGTTGTGTGGCATTTCTTTCCGCAATTGTAGTTCAGAAGAAAGCAACTAAGATATCAGACATTCATATAGTGCAAGAATATCCCGATGTGTTTCCCGATGAGCTGCCAGGCATTCCACCAGAGAGAGATATGAATTTCTCAATTGATCTCATACTGGAGCTGCATTGATATCACGCCAACCTTACAGGATGTCCCCCCCTGAATTGAAAGAGTTGAAAGAGCAATTAATGGAACTGCTGGAAAAAGGTTTTGTCAAACTAAGTACTTCTCCTTGGGGAGCACCAGTGCTGTTCATCAAGAAGAAGGACGGATCCATGAGATTATGCATCGACTACAGGCAGTTGAATAATCTAACTATCAAGAACAATACCCTCTGCCACGTGTTGATGAATTGTTTAATCAGATATCAGGAGCAAAGTATTTTTCTAAGATTGACCTTAGATCGGGATATCATCAGATGAGAATAAAGGATGGAGACATTACAAGACGGCTTCAGGAGCAGGTACGATCATTACGAATTTATAGTCATGCCTTTTGGACTAACCAGTGCTCCTGCAGCTTTCATGCAACTAATGAACAACATCTATGGGCCCTACCTTGACAAGTTCATTGTGGTCTTCATTGATGGTATTCTCATATACTCCAAGACCAAGGAAGAGCATGAGGAGCATCTGAGGATTGCTCTGCAGATCTTGCGGGACAACCAACTCTACGCCAAATTGAGTAAGTGTGAATTTTGGCTCGAGGAGGTGTCATTCCTAGGCCATGTTATTTCCAAGGATGGAATCGCTGTCGATCCTTCCAAGTTGAAGCTGTGCTAAATTGCGAAAGACTGACTAATGTCACTGAAATCAGGAGCTTTTCTTGGACTGGCTGGTTACTACAGACGGTTCATTAAAGACTTCTCCAAGATAACTTTACCTCTTACGCGTCTTACGCGGAAAGAGAACCCATATGTCTGGAGCAAGGAGTGTGAGAAGTGCTTCAAGACCCTAAAGCAATTGTTGATGTCTGCACCTATCCTCGCGTTACCAATCGAGGGCGCAGGATTCTCAGTCTACACTGATGCATTTGGAATCGGTCTAAGCTACGTGCTAATGCAGAATGAGAAGGTGATAGCATATTCATCAAGGCAGTTGAAGCCACACGAAGTTAATTATCCTTTCCATGACTTAGAACTAGGTGCAATGGTTTTTGCACTCAGATATAGAGGCATTACTTATATGGAGAGTAGTTCATTGTTTACTCCGACCATAAGAGCTTGAAGTACTTGTTTTCTCAAAAGGAGCTTAATATGAGACAAAGGAGATGGCTGGAGTACTTGAAGGACTTTGATTTCAACATTCAATATCACCCAGGCAAAGATAATGCAATAGCTGATGCACTTAGTAGGAAGCCAGTAGCTTCATTATCATGTTTAGTCATGGGCGAGATGCAATTACTTGAACAGTTCGCCAGTCTAGATTTGAACATCGAGGAAAGAAGTGATAAGATGTTGGTGGCTAATCTCAGAGCTCAACCTGACATCCTTGTCGAGATCAAAGAGCAACTGGCAAATGATCCGTTCCAAGTTAGAGTCAGGGAGACCATAGCTGACAAGCCGAATTTCTCCATCACTGAAGATGGGAGAATATTATTCCACGCCAAGACATGCGTGCCTGACAATGAGGAGCTGAAAAGGAAACTAATGGATGAAGCTCACAAGACCAAGTACACAATTCACCCAGGCGCAACCAAGATGTACCAAGACATGTAAAGGTCATTTTGGTGGCCTAACATGAAGCGTGAGGTGGCTGAGCATGCCGCACACTATCTCACATGTCAATAGGTAAAAGCTGAACACCGTCGTCCTGCGGGTGTACTCAGACCCTTGGACATATCTGAGTGGAAGTGGGAAAGCATCGGAATGAGTTTCATTATAGGTTTACCTCGAACTCGTGGTGGACTCGATGCTATATGGGTTATTGTAGACTGTTTGACTAGGTCCGCACATTTCCTTGCAATTAAAAGTACATGGAGTGTGGAAGTACTTGTAGCACTGTATGTAAAAGAAATAGTAAGATTACATGGAGTTCCCGTGTCTATAGTCTTAGACCGTGATCCCAGATTCACTTCTAGGTTCTGGAAGGGACTTCAGACAACATTAGGCACCAAGCTAAATTTTAGCACAACATTCCACCCACAGACGGATGGACAGACAGAAAGGACCAACCAGATAGTGGAAGACATGCTTCGTGCCTGCACTATAGACTTTGAAGGGTATTGAAATGAACAACTATCCCTAATTGAATTCGCCAACAACAACAATTATCAAGCCAGCATTAAGATGGCACCATTCGAAGCGCTGTACGGCAGAAGCTGTAGATCACCAGTGTGTTGGAATAAAGTAGTGAACAACAATGACTGGGATCAGACATGGTGCAGAGCATTAGCAGGGATATACAGATTATCAGAGACAAGATTAAGATAGCTCAGTCCAGGCAGAAGAGGTATGCTGATAAAAGAAGAAGGGACTTGGAATTTCAAGTTGGAGACCATGTGATGCTGAAAGTATCCCCGACCCGAGGATTTCAACAGTTGGGATGAAAGGGAAGCTAAAACCACGATTCATAGGTCCATTCGAAGTATTGGATAGAGTTGGCGAGGTGGCGTACCGACTAGCACTACCTCCCTAGTTCTCAACTGTACACAACGTATTTCATGTATCAATACCGAGGAAGTACGTGTATGACCCGTCACACGTAATCAGCTATGATGATATCATTTTGAACAAAGATATGACCTATGAAGAAGGCCGGTGAAGATATTGGACAAGAAGATGCAACAGCTTCGGAATCTAGCTATACCTGTGGTCAAAATATTATGGAGGAATCATGAAGTTCAAGAAGCCACGTGGGAACACGAAGCAACCATGCGATGGAATTATCCGGAGCTATTCGGTAATCTATTCTTCCTCTCACGATCTTATGAATTTGGGGACCGAATTCTTTCTACGAGGGGGAGGATGTAGTACCCTTTATTTTTTTTAAAATCCAAATAAAATAAAAATTTTAATTTAATAAATGAGATAAATGCATTAAATTAGAATAAAGAGAGAATAAATGGAATAAAAGGAAATTTAGTTATTACCCATTAAGCTAAATTAATAATGGGTCTTATAAATGGTCCTAACATGGATTGTTGGGCCAAAATGTGGAGAGCCCATCATGAGATGGGAAATAATTAAGTGAAATTCATATATAATAAATAATAAGTAGAAAGGGGTTAAGATAATTACTAAATAAGTTATATATATCCTAAAAAGGGAGTCCTATAATTACCCTAACTCTTACTCACGAAAAATTGATCTCTTCCCAACCCTTATAAAGGGGAAGATAAATGAGGAAAAATCAAAATTTTAGGAAAGGAAGGAGTTTTAGGCATGTTGGACTCTTAAACCCAACAAAACCACCCTAATTCGTTTCCCCCAACCTAGCTCATGGTTGGAACCCTAGGAGACGAAGGGAGGCGATTTTGGACGTGGGAGCTCGGAGGAGAAGGCTAGAGCAAGGAGCTTTCTTCTTCCTTTCGTCACCAAAAACCCTAGTTCTCTTGTCAACACAGAAAGGTAGGCAATCTCTCAAGCTAAATTCGTGTAAAAATTACCCTAGGTAGTCTTCATGATCCCTTTCAAAAGTCCTCTTGTTTCACCCTTTTCGTTCTGGCATGAGGGCGAATTAAATGCCCACTGTTGACATGTCTTGCCCGAACCTTCATGTTTTGCTTGTAACCTCGAATCTACTCATGCTCATGCCTTGATAAAATTACCATAAATATTACATGTTGATAGGGTTCTAATGAGCTCAGTTTGCCCAAATTCCATTGAGCATGCATTGCAAATTAAATCATTTCCTAGACCCGTGCATGATTAGGTCAATGAAAAGTAACCTAGTCAAAACATGTTCTATACATGATTGATTTCTAATTGTTCATTTCCAATGATAGATCTCCATGTCTACTCTCGTTTAAAATTGGTTTCGTGCTTTTTGGATCACTGTGTGATTTATAACGAGTTTTGAATAGCCCTATATCATGCAGACCCACTTGGAAAAAAGGGCAAATCCTTTTCTCGGTTCGGGCCACCTTCTGGTGTCGCGACGGCCCGATCCGCCATGACCTCAGGGACGGTCGCGACACCAGGACCCATCGCGATCTGAACGCCACAGGTCGACTGGTCGCGACTTGCCTCCGGTTCACCTCAGCACCTGGTTCAGCAGATTGTGATCGGATGTAGTGTCGCGACCTGATTGCGGCCTTTAAGCCCGTCGCGACCTGATCCCTGAACACCCCGGTTAGCCCTGTCGCGACCTAAACGCGACAGAGGCTGATGTCGTGACCTCAGTAATGCGACCAGAACATAAGATTTACAGTTATAACCCTGTCTTTATGTTAATTTGACCCTGTTTAAGTGCTGACATGCTAGATAATAACTGGTTAATTAATAATGAGTATTAATTACATGAAATTATTAATTTAAAAGATATATGCACAACTATACTTGCACTTCGATTTCTTACACTTGCACACACATAACCATCATGTTTTCCATTAAACTCTATTAATTTACGCAATAATGTATCTTGTAATTTAGCGAAATAAGTTACTAAATTTCCTTATTTAAATAATTACACTTGTCCTCTTTTCACCCGCGCGTTTTATACACCATTACCATTCTCCCTCGGCCTTCGAGCACTGAGGCACGACGAACCAGGTTTTACACATTTTCTCTTGGCATGAACCACCTCTCCACCGAGAAGACTCCTGACTGGACCAGGGACTCCTTGTCAAGGCCTCCGTAAGTCTTCTTGGCTTTGGCGCACGTCCTTAGCCGACGAGTTGGTTGTACCCTAATACCCGTTACACCCTTAGGGATCAGTACAATCCATGACCTTAGTGTGTTCTCTCCTTATCTGTGATCACGCCGGACCACCAGGCTCGTGTTCACAACACGGCTAGTGGGCGGTTGTGACTTCTACTAGACTGCCGGTACCCGACCTGGTGCTGTGCAACTGTTACTATCAGTGTTAACGTTGCTTTACGATACTGTCCCTATCTCGTCTACTATCTATATCCTCTCATCTGTCCACGTTCTCTCTACACTCTCATCTATTTCATCTACTACTCTCATATTTTTCTGGTACTCCCTTGGCCATCCGTGTGATTGTCTAAGATAAAGAATGACTATTGCCAGTGCAATAGGGCCCGATGTGATCCTGGGAAGAACGCCGAGAAAGTGCCAGTGCCCATGGGAGTTAAAATGATCAAGGATGTGTACGACATGCATCCAGTGCCATTATACTATCTAGATTATTCTATGACAATCAAAGTGCTATCAATACAAGTACAAGCTAGTCAAGTGCTATACAAGTGCTATCGTTATGTGCTATTATTGTTACTGGCCATTTTATTATTGTTCTTGTGTGCTATTTTCCAGAGCTGACGGACAAGACTTTTCCATCACTGAGGATGGAAGACTATTATTTTGATGACCAAACTGTCCCCATAATAAATATTCCATTTATTTATATATTAATTTTGATGATTAACAAATAACACTAATGGATTACTTGAGCCTTGAGAACAGGAAATAAAAGAAAAATGAAAGTTCAAGACAATCTGGTAAGTCTCATCACACTTCTATCCAAGTCTTTGTATCGACTTCCTTGATAAGCAGAACGATTTCCTCTTTGACGAGAAACTCAAAACAAATCGATATCGCAACGACTCTTTAAGACATCGCAATGATTTCTTTAAACTCGCAACGACTCTCTGTCGTAACGATTTCTTTAGAACTCGTAATGATTTCTTTAGAACTCGCAACGACTCTCTGTCGTAACGATTCTTTAGACCTCGTAACGATTTCTTTAGAACTCGCAACGGCTCTTAGCCGTAACGATTTCTTTAGACCTCGTAACGATTTCTTTAACTCGCAACGACTCTCTAGCGTAACGATTTCTTAGAACTCGCAACGACTCTCTAGCCGTAACGATTTCTTTAGACCTCGTAACGATTTCTTTAGAACTCGCAACGACTCTCTAGCCGTAACGATTTCTTTAGACCTCGTAACGATTTCTTTAGAACTCGCAACGACTCTCTAGCCGTAACGATTTCTTTAGACCTTGTAACGATTTCTTTAGAACTCGCAACGACTCGTAGCCGTAACGATTTCTTTAGACCTCGTAACGATTTCTTTAGAATCGCAACGCCCTATAGTCATAACGATTTCTTAGAGTTCATAACGATTTCTTTAGAGTTCATAACGATCTTTAGAGTTCATAACGATTTCTTAGAGTCATAACGATTCTTTACTGTTCATAACGCCTTGCTTTGTGTAACGATTTCGTGTAACGATTTCTTACAACTTGATAGTCATAACGATTCTTTGACGATTTCTTTAGAACTCGCAACGACTGCTGTTGTAACGACTTCATAAGTTATCACACAACGATTTCTTTACAGTTCATAACGACTTGCTATAATTCATACGATTTCATAAGTTATGAAGTCAGCAAGATTCTTTTATCGAATTTCTTGATGTATCAGTATAATGCCTTTTAATAGCGTTGAAAAGTCAAAGTCATATCTTGTCCGTTGACTGCTATGCATTAAATGCTCTCTGATCGTATCTCCCATGCATGCAGACAATATCTTCCATTTCTATGCTACTCTGTCTACGTACTTTTTTAGACAGAAAGGAGCTTTGCTATATCTGCAATATCTGTTCCATCTCAACTAACAATAGACAGCAGTCTTAGCTGTCCTCTATTTATTGATGATATGCTTACAGATATCTGACAAGACTCATCTGGACAACGTTGGACACAAGATACAAAGTTCTATGACATCTCTTTGGCGTGTACACAAGGATAAAAGACTGACGATCAGAAGCTTCCTCAGTGACCAGTCTAACGTACACAAGGATAAGAGACAACGGACACTTCAACGTTCGAATTTGAATCAGCAGTTTAAATAGAAGACTCAAGACAGAAAAGAAATAGAGAAAAGTGAGCAACAAATTGATTTAGAAGAAGAAAGAAATCCATCTCTTAGAGTCTTTAGAACATTGAAGAAGAGCGAAGCTTCCACTCCAACCTTGTTCTAAGCTCTTAGCTCTCTGTGCTCAAAAGGAATTTTCTCATTTGTGAGAGCTTGTGTAGTCCTTGGAGAGAAAAACCTTGTTAAATCTCTTTCTCTCTCGGGGCTTAGTAGCTTCAGTGTGTAGCTGGTCAAGCTAGAGTCTGAAGCCTGTTTCCACACCTTTTCTTATTTGGTTGTGTTCCCTTCTGGACGAAGGAAGACCTGGTGGTATCCAGGGTGGTTGTTGTTCCTTCAGGCTGAAGGAAGACCAGTTGAGGCTGGGTGTAAGGATCCTTAAGGGGGATTGTACCCTTGGTAGTGAAATCCTGAGATATTGCTCAGGGACTGGACGTAGGTCTCCTGTGGAGAGGAGTTCCGAACCAGGATAAAAATCCTTGTGTCTTGTGGGGGTGTGTTTTTGTGTGATTGTTGTCTTATTTGCTCTAACTCTAACCTTGTTATCAAGTTGTGCAATCCTTTCAGTGAACAGATTTTAATTAGAGATCGAAGTTTTTATTAACCCATTCACCCCCCCTCTGGGCTAGTTAGCTGGGCAACAAGTGGTATCAGAGCCAGTCTCTTCGACAAAGAAGAAGATCCAACGATCTGAAGAGCAAAGATCAATGGCAGCCCAAAGCAACTTCGAAGGTCAGTCAGTCAACAGGCCTCCCTTGTTCGATGGAGAAGATTACACATACTGGAAGACTAGAATGGAATATTTTCTACAAGGTCATGATTACACAATCTGGTCCATTGTAGAAGAAGGTGATCTTTTGGTCACAAACGCTAAGGCTCAGTGGACAGATGATGATAGGAAAAGAATATCCTTAAACTGCAAAGCCAAGAGCATATTATGCTGTGCCCTAAGCAAGAAAGAGTTCAATAGAGTCTCAGCCTGCAAATCCGCAATGGAGATGTGGGAAAAGCTCAGAATTACCTATGAGGGACAGACAAGGTAAAGGAGACAAGAATAGATATTCTAGTAGCTCAATATGAAAGATTTCAGATGCAGACAGGTGAATCAATAACTCAGATGTTCAGCAGATTCATAGACATCACAAATGGATTAGCTGGTTTGGGAAAGGTTATGATGTACCAGATATGGTTAGAAAAGTCCTCAGATCTTACCATCTTCATGGACTCCGAAGGTAACAGCCATGAAGAAGCCAATGATTTAAAATTATGTCATTGGAAAAGCTAATAGGATCTCTCATGGCTCACGAGATAAACATGGAGAGATTAGGAGAATCCTCCAGCAGAAGGAAACAATCAAATGCTCTCAAAGCAAGTGAAGATAATTCAGAAGAATCCTTGGATAATAGTGAGAGTAGTAAAGACAGTGATGATGAAGAAGCCATGCTGTCTCGAAGACTTCAAAGGATTCTAGCAAAGAAAAAGAAATATCAGTCCGGAAGAAATTTTTTAAGAAAAACAAAGACTTAGAAAACCAGAAGTAAAGGATCAAAAGAAAGGAGAAGTGATCTGTTATGAATGCAAGAAGCCTGGACACATCAAGGCAGATTGTCCCATGATCAAAAAGAGTGATCACAAGAAGAAGGACAACTTCAGAAGATTTAAGAAGTACAAAAAGAAAGCAATGGCAGCTGCTTGGGAGAACAGCAGTGACTCAGACAGTGAGTCAAGCTCGAGCAGTGAAGGTGAAGAAGCAACTTGGCTCTCATGGCCAACACCGAAGACAAGGTTACCCTCGAGCATCAAATGGTATTTGGATAGTGGGTGCTCAAGGCATATGTCAGGCAACAAGAAGATATTTATCGATCTCCAAGCTGAAGAAGGTACAGTCACATATGGAGACAATGGAAAAGGAGTTGTAATAGGAAGTGGATCCGTGAACATCAAAGGAAAATCAGTAATTGAAGATGTTATGCTGGTCAAAGGGTTAAAGCACAATCTCATCAGCATCAGCCAGTTGTGTGACAAAGGCCATCAAATTCAGTTTCAAGAATCAAAATGCAGTATCTTAAAGGATGGTGCAGTCATATTTGAAGCCTACAGAGAAAGAAATTTGTATGTTCTATATCTCGAGGAACTCAAGGATCAAGATGTGTGTTTGGCAGCTAGTAAAGATCAATCAACTGAGTTGTGGCACAGAAGATTGGGCCACTGCAGCTTGGATGGGTTGAACAAGCTAAGAAAGAGAAAACTAGTTGAAGGACTGCCAAGGTAAATTTCAGATTGGATAGCATTTGCAGACCTTGTGCAAGAGGAAAGCACACCAAGAGCTCCTTCAAATCAAAGACTGTAGTAACCACCTCAAAGCCCTTAGAACTACTTCACATGGATTATTTGGGCCAATGAGGACTACCAGTTTGGGAGGAAAGAATTTTGGATTTGTAATAGTTGATGATTATTCAAGATTCACTTGGGTATCCTTTTTAGAGCACAAAGATGACACATTTGAAAATTTTGTCAGCTTCAGTAAAAAGTTCAGAAAGATCAGAAATTCTCAATTGTCTCTATTCGATCAGATCATGGTGGTGAGTTTCAGAATGAAAAGTTTACGAAATTCTGTGATGATCAAGGAATTGAGCACAACTTCTCAGCTCCAAGGACACCTCAACAGAATGGAATTGCTGAGAGGAAAAACAGAACTCTTTTGGATATGGCAAGAACCATGTTGTCAGAATATGATCTGCCAAGATATTCTGGGCCGAAGCTATCAACACTGCATGTTATATCATAAATAGAGTGATGATCAGGCCAATTCTGAAGAAGACTGCTTACGAACTTTACAAAGAAAAGAAGCCAAAGATTAGCCATTTCAGAATATTTGGATGTCCTTGCTTCATCCATAACAATGGAAAAAGGGACATTGGTAAGTTGGATGCCAAATCAGATGAAGGCATCTTCATGGGGTACTCTTCTAAACCCAAAGGTTATAGAGTTTTCAATAAACGTTCCTTATTGATTGAACAATCAGTACATGTTATTTTGATGAATCTAACCCTTCCTTGAAAAAGGAAGAAATTAGTGACATTGATGATGCAGATGACTTGTCCGAAAAATTAAAGAATACTTCAATTAAGGACAAAGAGGATCCAACTCTGGAAGAACTGCAGCAAACAGAAATCAACATGAAGATCTTCCAAAGGAATGGAGACATCAGAAAGATCACCCTCCTGAAAACATCATTGGTGATCCATCTGTAGGGGTAAGAACTAGAGGTAATGTAATTCCATGCGATTATTTAGCATTTGTTTCTCAAATAGAGCCTAAGACAGTCAATGAAGCTTTATCTGATGAATCTTGGATATTAGCCATGCAAGATGAACTAAATCAGTTCAAGAGAAACCAAGTATGGTCACTTGTTCCTAGACCATCCAATCATTCAGTTATTGGCACCAAGTGGGTGTTCAGAAATAAACTGGATGAGTCTGGAATAATCATTAAGGAACAAAGCCAGATTGTGCTCAAGGCTACTCCCAAGAGGAAGGCATAGATTTCGATGAAACTTATGCACCTGTAGCTAGACTTGAGGCCATTAGGATTTTACTTGCTTATGCATCTGCATTTGGTTTAAAACTTTTTCAAATGGATGTCAAATCAGCCTTTTTAAATGGTTTCATCAAGGAGGAAGTTTATGTGTTGAACAACCTCCAGGTTTTGATGACACTGAATTTCCAAATCATGTATTTAAACTACATAAGGCTTTATATGGTTTAAAGCAAGCTCCTAGAGCTGGTATGAAAGGCTCAGTACTTTCTTATTAAATCATGGTTTCACTAGAGGTAAAGTAGATAGTACATTATTTATAAAATCTAAGGTTAAACATATACTTCTTGTACAAATCTATGTAGATGATATTATTTTTGGATCTACTGATGAATCTCTTGCAAGTACTTTGAAAAGCTTATGCAGGGAGAATTCGAAATGAGGTTGATGGGGGAGCTAAGCTACTTCCTTGGATTGCAAATCAACAAGGGAAGGATGGCACTCATATCTGTCAAGCAAAGTACACCAAAGAGCTGTTAAAGAAATTTGGATTTGAAGATGCAAAGCCATTATCAACTCCAATGAGCACATCAACCAGAATGGACAGTGATCAAAAAGGTAAAAAAGGTAGATCAAAAGAATTATCGAGGTATGATAGGATCATTACTTTACTTAACTGCAGTAGACCAGACATTTTGTTCAGTGTATGCATGTGTGCTAGATATCAGGCAGACCCTAGAGAGTCTCACTTAATTTCTGTAAAAGAATATTTAGATATTTAGCTAGAACTCATGACTTAGGTCTCTGGTATCCTAGATCTTGTGAGATAAATCTAATAGGATATTCAGATGCTGATTATGCTGGTTGCAAAGTAGATAGAAAGAGCACCAGTGGATGTTGTCAGTTTCTTGCAGGATGCTTAATATCATGGACATCCAAGAAACAAAATTCAGTAGCTCTATCAACAGCTGAGGCAGAATACGTTGCTGCTGGAAGTTGCTGTACACAACTTCTTTGGATAAGCAACAACTTGAAGATTTCGGCATTCACATCAAATCAATTCCTCTATTGTGTGATAATACAAGTGCCATCAACCTCACCAAAAATCCAGTTCAACACTCAAGGACGAAGCACATTGAGGTAAGATACCATTTTATTCGAGACCATGTAGCTAGTGGTAATTTAGAAATTTCGTTTATAGATACAAATGGTCAATTGGCAGATATCTTCACAAAAGCCCTACCTGAAGAGAGATTTACATCTCTTAGAAGGGAACTAGGGATGTGCAATTTGTGAAAGAATTTCTGTGATTTTATTGACATATAAATTTTCAGATTAAATGAAAGATCTCTCTCCGTTAAAGTTAAGCAAAACTCAGTTATCTATATGCTTTGACCGCTTCTGTGTAGAAAGTTGTTTGACTTGTCAAACCTTTTGTCGCTTTCTATCTTTACCGCCTTTGGCGCTCCTCCTTTCAATAAAGTAATATTATTTTATCCAAATCGCTCTGGGATCGACTCGTCTTCTACCTTTACCCTTTTTATCCTCTATTGCTCACCCAAGCCGATGCCCTAACGATTTTGGGATCGACTCTCTGCAACTTTCGAAGCCTTCTTCTCTTCCCGCGAAGAATTCCTTCGAGAACTTCCGTCCCTTCCATCATCCTCCCTTCCAGAATCTTTTCTTCTCTGCACCCATGGCCGCTCCGTTGATCTCCGGAAGTGTTGGGGGCTACAGTGCTGAGTATTTATCCCCAAGGGAGCAAGAAAGATTTACGTTTGTGAAGACGAAGATTTGCGGAAATAAGGCAGTAGATGTTCAGAATCTTGAGAAGAGTGGCATGGCCAGGCTAGTTGATACTCTAAGAAGATTGCAGTGGATGGATGTGGTCACCTTCAGTGAGGTAAGCTACCCGGACTTGGTGAAAGCCTTCTACATTTGTCTGAAGTCAGAAGCAGATGGGTCCCTTGTTTCCTCTGTCAAGGGCATCCAAATCAGAATAACCCATGAGCTTTTGCGTGATTTGTTTGGAGTGAAGACCTCTGGATTTAGTGGCATTCACTCTGTGAATGATGAAGTCAAAGGTCTCGGGATTATCGGTCCAGGATTTAAGTTGAAGGATGGGAAGCTTGATATTAATCAGATGTCCGCATTCAATAGATTGCTTCACTTTATAGTCTGCCAAATCTTAGTACCTCGTAGTGCTACCTTTTCCTCATGCACTAGGGCAGATTCGGACATAATGTTCTGGGCAATCCAGAACAAAGAGATAAACCTGGCCGCAGTGATGTTTGAGCGAATGATGTTTGCACATGATCAGTTATGGGAAACAAAGAGCAAGTTGAATGTTTCCCTCCGTATGCTCATCTACTGACCAAGGTTTCAAGCACTTTGGAGTAGATTTGTCAGGAGCAGTAGCTGAAAAGATGGGCCAGTCAATAAGGTCCAGAAATCTAAAGAAAAGCGGTTTTTTCAGTGCAAGAAGGAGTTTGGTCAAAGTCCTCTGTGGCTGAAGGAGAAGCAGTCATTAAGATATTCCAGAAGCAGCAGCAGAGCAAGAGAGCAGCAGCAGAAGAAGAAGTAGTAGCAGCAGAGCAAGCAGCAGCAGAACAAGAACCAGTAAAATCAGCTGCAGTAGAAGTACCAGTTGTGGAATGCCAATCCGAAGCTCAAGTGGAAGTAGGTGCAGCTGGTGTGGCAGACTCCTTGCCCACCACCTTAGTTGCCTCTATCTTAAAAGAAGTATTGGACTCCATTCCCTCCACCTTAGCCACTTCTAAAGAAGGTGGATGTGTTGAAGAAGAAGCTGGCACCTAGTCATTCGACAGTTCAGTCTGAACAAGTTGCTGATGTTGAGATACAAGCAGGTACTCAACAAGATGTAGTCATGGAAGAAGCTCCTAGCCAAGGGGAGCAAAGTAGAGTAGAACCTGAAGTGTCTGAATCCGTGGCAGAAGGCCACTTGGAAAAAGCTGTTTTGGAAGAAGCTCCTGCTCAGGGGGAGCATTTAAATATTGAAGTCCCTGCTCCCATTCAGGGGAGCAAGCTGAGATTGAGAAGCCTGTGAATGAAGATATTCCTGAGAATGTTACACTACTCAGGAAATCCCAGCTCCAGCCAAGGTTGATGTTAGTGAAGGCCCAAGTGCAAGCAATATAAATCTAGAGGAGCCTGTCTCTCAACAAGGTAAGCAGAAAAGAGTTGTTCACAGGAGGTCAAGGAAGGGCCATAGAAAAGTGAAGTTGAAGCATGTTATGGCCTTGCTAAAAGCCCAAGGAGAGATCTTAGCATCAGTTCAGTCTAGTATTAAGGCATTGTTACAATCAAGCCTCAACTTTCTCAGACGTATCTTCAATAAGAAATGCAATGAGGTACTTCAATAAAGAATTGTCTGACATGAAGTCTATGCTGGGTGTTTTGTCTAAGTCCAGTGGGATGTCTCCGGGCAGACCAGCTGCCTCGGCCACCAGGGCCAGCAGGGCCATCTGCTCAAGGGTCAGGGCCATCAGGGCCATCTGTAGTGAGGTCACCAGGACCAGTGGCAGCCTCAGGGTCTTCAGGACCCTCTTCAGCAGTCAGAGAGAGTCAGGCCAAAGGGAAAGAGCCAGTGTCAGTCTCCAAGGCCCCTGATACTTCATCTCTTGCCACTCCAACCCTCTCCACACTTCATCTCCTTCTACTGCACCTCCTGCTCCACCAACCATAAAACATCCCATGCCTCGCACCCAACCTTCCTCATCCTCTACTTCATCTCAACCCTCCTTCTCTCCTACTCCAGCTCACATCTCAGCTCCATCCTCATTAACTCCCAAACCTTTACCTATTAAAATTCAAACACTCCTCTTCAACCAACTTCTTTAATCCTAAACATCTTTTCTATCCTCCTACTCCTCCTAATTCTGTTATCTTTCCTCCAGATAAACCTCTGCCTCTTGGTGTCTTTGACACCAATGTTCCAGACAATTTTGAAAGGAACACCCTCCTCACCATTCTTTCCACAGCCTCTCACATTCACAGGACTGACCCTCCCAGTCCTGCCAGGAAAAAGAGAAAAACCTCCTCATCTCTAAGCACTCCCTCTGTTCCTCTATACCCTCCTTTATGGTATCTCTTACCCTGATCCTAAGAGAAGACTATCTACAAAGAATACCTCCAAAAATGCATTCTTTCTACCATTTATGGTATTCCTTTTCTCAACCTATCCGAACACCTGGACATTGTTCTTCCTTTTACTCAGATATCCCAAGCTTTCAAATCCAAAATCTTTGAGGGCACTGAGTTCAAGACTGAAGATCAGTGGGCAGCTATCAAAGGAAATAAGGCTCAGTATGAAAAATACCTGACTGCAAGGGCCGAATCCCTCACTCACAGAGCTCACCCACTCACCTTCTCTGAGTGGTTTATCATCCAGCACAAGAACTCTTGGGGATCCTTCATTTTGAAGGAAATTCGCATTGCCAGAACTTTTCAGCTGTACAGTGACTTCTGTTACTTGAACAAAATTCCAGAAGTTCAGTTTTGCCAGTTCCATTCGCAGATTACTGTGCTGAAATCAGAAATCCCTCTCAACCTTCCTCTTAAGGTAGACTTTGTCTCTTTCAAGGTTGATTTTCCAGTTCTTCTGCCGAAGCTGCACTCTTTAGTATTTGATTCCGATGCTGGGTCACATGCTCTAGATATGTTTGCAAGACAGATGGGCAGGATGTCAGCCAAGCAGGGCCGATCTCCTTCCTTTTGCGGTCATCTTCAGAGAATACCACTCTGGCCGCATGTCTTCTCAGATCTTAGCTCCACTCATTTCTGAGTGTGAAAGACTCACCTCATCAGAATGGGAGCTTCTCTATCAGGCCTCTTATCAGCAATTGGAAGCTATCAATCAAGATCTAGTTAGTCAGAGGAAGCCTGCTCTTTCTGCAGAAGCTTTTATGGATCTAAATTCCATCGCACCATACCAGAGATCTATGCTGTATGGGCATCTAGATATTCTGCTTTCTATGCTTTAAGGCAGGATCTGTTAAATCAAAAGATCCACTATCCCATTTCCTTGGACAGATTTCTCCATAGGGCCAGTTTTGGTAAGAGTACTTACTACAGATTCATTTTGGACCCAACTCAGTATGGAGAATTCTTAGAGCAGCAAAGCAACTCTACATTCAGAGGAACATCCCTTCCATGGGACCCTCCTTCTCAGTTGCCTCTGGCGTTTTTCTGCAAATTTTTGAGGATCTTGAGATCAAGGCATGGGCTGTTGTCTCACAGCATGCCTCCTTGTTATCTCCTCTGTATTATCTTTCTCCATCCTAATATAAATCTTTCTCTCTTCTTTGTCTCACAGCTTATCTTTTGCTTAATGACAAAATGGGGGAGACAACTAAAGTAAATCTGAAAAACATATTTCATTTTTGTATGATGTTAATATTTTGTCATCATCAAAAAGGGGGAGATTGATGACCAAACTGTCCCCATAATAAATATTTCCATTTATTTATATATAATTTTGATGATTAACAAAAAACACTAATGGATTACTTGAGCCTTGAGAACAGGAAATAAAAGAAAAGAAAAATGAAAGTTCAAGACAATCTGGTAAGTTCATCACACTTCTATCCAAGTCTTTGTATCGACTTCCTTGATAAGCAGAACGATTTCCTCTTTGACCGGGAAAACTCAAAACAAATCGATATCGCAACGACTCTTTAAGACATCGCAACGATTTCTTTAGAACTCGCAACGACTCTCTGTCGTAACGATTTCTTTAGACCTCGTAACGATTTCTTTAGAACTCGCAACGACTCTCTGTCGTAACGATTTCTTTAGACCTCGTAACGATTTCTTTAGAACTCGCAACGACTCTCTAGCCGTAACGATTTCTTAGACCTCGTAACGATTTCTTAGAACTCGCAACGACTCTCTAGCGTAACGATTTCTTTAGACCTCGTAACGATTTCTTTAGAACTCGCAACGACTCTCTAGCCGTAACGATTTCTTTAGACCTCGTAACGATTTCTTTAGAACTCGCAACGACCCTAGTCATAACGATTTCTTTAGAGTTCATAACGATTTCTTTAGAGTTCATAACGATTTCTTTAGAGTTCATAACGATTCTTTAGAGTTCATAACGATTTCTTTACTGTTCATAACGCCTTGCTTTGTGTAACGATTTCGTGTAACGATTTCCTTACAACTTGATAGTCATAACGATTTCTTGTGACGATTTCTTTAGAACTCGCAACGACTTGCTTGTTGTAACGACTTCATAAGTTATCACAACGATTTCTTTACAGTTCATAACGACTTGCTATAATTCATAACGATTTCATAAGTTATGAAGTCAGCAAGATTCTTTTTATCGAATTTCTTGATATCAGTATAATGCCTTTTAATAGCGTTGAAAAGTCAAAGTCATATCTTGTCCGTGACTGCTAGCATTAAATGCTCTCTGATCGTATCTCCCATGCATGCAGACAATATCTTCCATTTCTATGCTACTCTGTCTACGTACTTTTTTAGACAGAAAGGAGCTTTGCTATATACTGCAATATCTGTTCCATCTCAACTAACAATAGACAGCAGTCTTAGCTGTCCTCTATTTATTGATGATATGCTTACAGATATCTGACAAGACTCATCTGGACAACGTTGGACACAAGATACAAAGTTCTATGACATCTCTTTGGCGTGTACACAAGGATAAAAGACTGACGATCAGAAGCTTCCTCAGTGACCAGTCTAACGTACACAAGGATAAGAGACAACGGACACTTCAACGTTCGAATTTGAATCAGCAGTTTAAATAGAAGACTCAAGACAGAAAAGAAATAGAGACAAGTGAGCAACAACACTTGATTTTAGAAGAAGAAAGAAATCCATCTCTTAGAGTCTTTAGAACATTGAAGAAGAGCGAAGCTTCCACTCCAACTTGTTCTAAGCTCTTAGCTCTCTGTGCTCAAAAGGAATTTTTCATTTGTGAGAGCTTGTGTAGTCCTTGGAGAGAAAAACCTTATTAAATCTCTTTCTCTCTCGGGGCTTAGTAGCTTCAGTGTGTAGCTGGTCAAGCTAGAGTCTGAAGCCTGTTTCCACACCCTTTTCTTATTTGGTTGTGTTCCCTTCTGGACGAAGGAAGACCTGGTGGTATCCAGGGTGGTTGTTGTTCCCTTCAGGCTGAAGGAAGACCAGTTGAGGCTGGGTGTAAGGATCCTTAAGGGGGATTGTACCCTTAGTAGTGAAATCCTGAGATATTGCTCAGGGACTGGACGTAGGTCTCCTGTGGAGAGGAGTTCCGAACCAGGATAAAAATCCTTGTGTCTTGTGGGTGTGTTTTTGTGTGATGTTGTCTTATTTGCTCTAACTCTAACCTTGTTATCAAGTTGTGCAATCCTTTCAGTGAACAGATTTTAATTAGAGATCGAAGTTTTTATTAACCCATTCACCCCCCCCCCTCTGGGCTAGTTAGCTGGCAACAATTTCAAGCAGGACGTGCATGCCTGACAATGAAGAGTTAAAAAGAAAGCTGAGGGATAAAGCTCACAAGACCAAAACACAATTCACCCAGGTGCAACCAAAATGTACGAGACATGAAAGGTCATTTTGGTGGTCCAACATGAAGCTTGAGGTGGCTGAGCATGCCGCACACCGCTCACATGCCAACAGGTCAAAAGTAGAGCATCAGCGGCCTGCGGGTGTACTCAAACCCCTGGACATACCAGAGTGGAAATGGGAGAGCATCGGTATGGATTTCATCATGGGTTTACCGAACTCATGGTGGACTCGATGCTATTTGGGTCATAGGTGAGACCGATTGACTAAGTCTGCACATTTCTAGCAACAAAAGTACCTGGAGTGTGGATGTGTTAGTTGCTATGTATGTGAAAGAGATTGTGAGACTGCATGGAGTTCCTGTATCCATAGTCTCAGCTTGTGACCCTAGATTCACCTCTCGATTCTGGAAGGGACTTCAGACTGCACTAGGCACGAAACTTAACTTCAGCATTGCATTCCATCCACAAACGGATGGGCAGACAACAAGAACAAATCAGATTGTGGAAGACATGATGCAAGCATGTGCTATAGATTTTGAAGGGTACTGGAATGAACAGTTATCATTAATGGAGTTCGGTTACAACAACAACTACCAAGCCAGCATTAAGATGGCACCATTTGAAGCACTATACGGTAGAAGCTGTAGATCGCTAGTATGTTGGAATGAAGTGGGTGAACAACCAATGGTTGAGACCAGACATGATGCAAACACAAGTAGGACATATAGATCATCAGGGATAGAATTAAAGTAGCTCAGTTCAGGTAGAAGAGCTATGCAGACAAAGAAGAAGGGATCTGGAGTTCAAATAGGAGATCATGTAGCTGAAAACTATCCCCAACCAGAGGATTTCAAGGTTGGAATGAAATGCAAATTAAGGCCAAGATTCATAGGTCCTTTTGAAGTACTTGAAAGAGTTGGCAAAGTGGCATATCATCTAGCATTGCATCCTAAGTATTCCACCGTACACAATGTTTTCCATGTGTCGATGTTGAGGAAGTATGTGTACGATCCATCATGTGATGCACTACAACGATATAGTTCTACACAAAGATATGACCTATGAAGAGAACCAGTCAAAATTCTGGACAAGAAGATACAGTAGCTTCAGAATCGACCATTATCTGTGGTGAAGGTACTCTGGAGAAATCATGGAGTTGAAAAAGCCATATGGGAACCGAAGCAACGATGAGACGAAGTTATCTGGAATTATTCAGTAAGTATCTTCCTCTTACGATCATATGAATTGGGGACCAAATTCTTTTTAAGAGGGGGAGGATATAGCAACTTGGAAATTTTAAATGTGATAAATAAATTTAAATTAAAATTAAAATGGGATTAAATTAAAACTCATTAAGATAAATTAGGTGAGGTTAACCAATATGGTCCATACTGAATTAATGGGCCCGAAAGTGAAGAGCCCAAGTTGGATTAGAGATAATTAAACCTAATTTAGTGGCCAATTATTTAATAAATTAAAATGGCAAGATAATGACTAAAATAGCTTATAATTATCCTAAAAGAAGTCCTAGACCTACCCAAATCCTTTGCCCACGAAATTAGACTTCTCCCCAATCCTATTAGGTAGATAAAGGCTAGAATAGTGGGATAAATGTGGAAATTCAGAGTTTGAGAAAAGGAGGAGTTTTACGGTGAATAGGAGACTATTAACATACAAATACACCTCCACTTCGTCTCTAGCCAACCCTATTGAACCTTGGGAGCTTGAAGTATGAGGAGAAGGAGCTATTGGACGTGAAGAGCAAGGAGGAGAGGGCTAGGAACAAGGGGTTTTCGTCATCTTCAACCTTTATGCCCTAGGATTTTCAAAGCATTAAAGGTAGGGAATCTCTCAAGTACAAACGAATTATTTCGGCATTAGGTAGACCATGTACATCTTCGAAAGCCCCATATTTTCCCAAAATTTTATCATGCCTATTGGGAGTATTTCATGCTCCAATTCCTGTTGAAAGCATGTACCAGACATGAATGTTTATTTTAAATCCATGTCCACACTTGATTTCGTACCCTGAAACTTTTACCATACATGCTCCATGATGGTAGGAACCTAATGATCCTAGTTTCCCCAATTTCCATCGAGTTCCTCTTCGAATTAAATTGATCTCCATCACTGTGTATGATTTTAAGTCATCATGAAGTAAACGGTCATAGCATGGTCATACTATGTCAACTCTCTAATTACTCATCCATTGTTGATACATAAGCATGTCTAGTTCATTTAAAATAGTTTCATGATTTTTCGACATGTATATGATTTTATATGATTTTCAAAGAGCCATGTTAAGGATGGGACCGAAACCCAAGGTGGACTGGTTCACCTTGCGGCTCGGCCTAACCTTTTGAGAATGTGATGGCTTGACCCATCGTGATTATTAGAAGGTCACGACAGAAGGGCATGTCGTGACATGAACGCAATGGCTCGACTCGTCACGTTCTTCAACACCATGTTCTGATTGGCCTTAACGTGACAAACTGACATGTCGTGTTCTGGACCGCTTGCTCAAATCGCGATCGTCACTTGTCATGATTACTGCATCAATCGATTGCCTGACCCGTTCTTGAGAACGCGACTGACCTAACCGTCATGATTTGAAGCGCGACAGGAACCCCCGTCGCGATTTCACTGTGACACCCAAACCTATTCTTCATGCAATTGTGTTAGTTATGTCATTTAATCCCTATTTAACCATTAAATTGTACTGTTATGAATATGAACGACTTGTTTAATAATAAAGGGGAATATTCATATGATTTCCATTAAATAAAGCCATGAGCACTATGTCTTGCCATCATGATTTCCTTACACATGCCAATATTAAACGTAAATATTTTCCATGAAACCTTACCAAATTTACTCAATATATATCTGGTAATGAAGTACAATTAATATTCTATAAATTCCTATTATTTTAAATGTACTTGTCTTCATTTTATTCACACGTTTTGTATACCGTTATCGCGTCCCTCTGCCTTCGAGCACTGAAGGCATGACAGACAACTGTTTTTTACACACTTCTATCTTGGCTTGGACGACCTCTCATTTGGGAATACTCTTGACTGGACCAGGAACTCCTTGTCAAGGCCTCCGTAAGTCTCCTTGACTTTGGCGGATGTCCATTGCCGACGAGTAGGTTGTACCATTAACACTATTTTACCCTTAGGGATTAGCATGATCCAACGCCCTTAGTTTGTTCTCTTTTACCTTGGGATCACGCGGACCTCTGACCTGATCGTAGCACGACTATTGGCAGTTGTGACTCCTACCAGACTACCGACACACGACTTGGTGTGTTGTGCAATTGTTAATATGTCTATTTATCGTTGTTTTACAAATATGTCCCTGTTCTCATCTTCTAGTCTACACTCTCATCTGTTCACGTCTCTCTATACTCTTGTCTATTTATCAATTACTCTCATCTATTTTTAGTACTATATTGGCCATCTTTGATTGTCTAAGATAAAAATGATCAATGCTAGCAAGATTAAAAGGGGCCCGATCTGGTCTTGGGAGGTGTGCCCGAAAGTCTATAACTCGCGGGGGTTTAATGATCAAGGTGTTCGGCATGCATCCAACGCATGACTAGCAGGATTTAATCTTTGACAATCAATCAATCATTCTACTTGATCTCGTGGTTGAAAGAATATCGACCAACACATGCTATCATGACTAGTGCACTGTTGTGCAACTTTACTGCTATCTCGTTATATGCCTAACCCGTTATCATGCTTGTTGTGTTACACTCATGAAAAGTGCTATTGTTCTCTCGTTATCATACGCATTACTCTCTTGACTATACATGATCGTTCTCTCTAGTTATCCTGTTTGACAAACATTAATCACTTAAAACATGCCTGTTTATACGAGATATTAAGTCCTATTGAGCGTTATCGCTCACCCTGCGCTATTTATTTCATGTGCTTCAGGTGAGTCCGATGGAGACTACCACACGAATGAGGCTGGGAGTGATGAAGAGCAGGAGCGACCACACATTACGACAACCAATGCTTTTTAGTAGTTAGTTAGTTAGTTTGTAATAGTTTGGATTTGAATAAAGTACTCTGGGCCCTAGTTATGGCTCTAAATTAGTGATGTAATAGTTGGTTTGAGGAATAATTAGTTGGATTTATTTGGTGTTATTCCAAATATGCAATAGTTTGATGTCTGTTATCGCTCTATACTATTTATTTAACTATATTTTCGCTCCGATATTCCGCGTCGGGGCGTTACATATATATATCGAAAATAGACTCCTACCCCAACCCTAACATGTTGGCCACGAAATTGAGTAACATCCTAACCAAATATGAGGATTTATACTAGAAAAAGCTAAATAAAATAAGGAAAATTCAGAGTTGGAGTAAGGATAGAGTTGTCTTAGGAAATAACACTATAAGATCTTTAAATAAACCTCTCAAACCCTCATGGCCGACCCAAATGTTCATTTGGGATCTCTTGGACGTGGGAAGGAGGCCAAAGAAGGAGGATTCGTGGAGGAGGAGGCTAGGAAAGGAAGCCCTTCGTGTTCTTCTAGTTCTAACCCTACGATCACAAAAGTGCTCAAAGGTAGGCAATCTCTCAAGCAAAAATAAATTACTTTCAACCTTAGACAAACCATGATCCGATCTTCGAAAGCCCCATATTTACCCCAATTTTGTCATGCCCCGCCAATTTAGCCGCGGAATAAATTGAGGAGACCTGAACAAAGTTGATAGGAATGTAAATTACACGTACAGTCGCATAATTCAGAGCAACTAATGGACAATACTTGGAAATACACTCTTCATTGTATTGTAAATCTCCAAGACTAATACACCACTAATCATAGCCAATACATAGGGCTCAAAGACATCATTACATTAGTATGGAAATCTAAGCAAGTATCTAACTAGCTGTATTATACTAGGGTAATTTCATCGCTATGGTATCTAGTCGCTCATCACTCGGGTCCTTCCCCGTTGATGTTGAGTATCGCCAATATCGACTACCTGAAACACATATAACAAAGCATAGGGGTGAGCGATAACGCTCAGTAGGACTTAATATCTCGTGAAACAGACATGCTTTAAGTGATTAATGTCTTGTAAAGAAGGATAACTAGAGAGATTGATCAAGTATGGTCGTTCATGACACTCCCATGGGCAAATGGTACTTTCGGGCGCTCCTCTCAGGACCAGATCGGGCCCATTATAATGTTGTTTGGCATAGTTATGTTGTTATCTTAGACAATTAAGAGATGGCCAAATAGAGTTTCAAGAATAGATGAGAGTATTGAAGAATAGATGAGAGTTTAGAGAGAACGTGAACAGATAAGAGGATAGAGATAGTATTTGAGAACGAAAGTCATGTTCGTAAAAGAATGATAAATAACGATAGTAACAGTTGCACAACACTCATAAATGTGTGCTGGCATTCGGGTAGAACTTACTAACCGTCCAATGGCTGTGCTACGAACACAGGACAGAGGTCCACGTGATCTCAAGATAAGAGAGAGAATCTAAGGTCGTTGGATCATGCTGATCCCTAAGGGTAAAATAGGTATTAATGGTACAACCTGCTCATTGGCAATGGACGTCCGCCAAAGGTAAGGAGTCTTATGGAGGCCTTAACAAGGAGTTCCTAGTCCAGTCAAGAGTATTCCCAATGGAGAGGTCGTCCACGTCAAGATAAAGTGTGTATAGAAACATTTGTCTGTCTTGCCTTGAGTACTCGAGGCAGAGGGACGCGATAACGGTATTAAATCGAATGAATAAAGCGAAGACAAGTCCTTTTAAAATAATAGAGAAATTTACATGAATAATTTCACTTGATTATCAAATATATTATTGAATAATTCTATTAGGTCTCGTGGCAAAAGCTCATGTTTGGTGTTTGCATGTGAGAGAGAATCATGCTAGCATATGAGAGTTGTGCACACATCTTTAATAATAAAATCATGTGAATATTATAAAAATTACATTAACATATCATTACTGTTTATAACAGTGCATTACATGGGTTAAACCAAGATTATAGAGCATGATCAACAAGGTTTACATGAAAATTAGGGTTTTTGGAAAAACCCAGTGAAATCGCGACGGGGGTACCTGTCGCGTTCAATCGCGATAAGGTGGTCTATCATGTCAAGGAAGTCAATGCAGGAAAATCATCGATACTCTGAAATGCGACGGGATCACTGTCGCAACCAGGGCAATCGGTCCAAATCGCAAACGTCATAGTCAGTTGCATTAAGGCCAATCGGATAGGTCATGGGAACGCGTTGTAGTGGCCATTGCATTCATGTTGCGATGCGCGCCACTGTCGTGACCCGGATGAGAATGCTACTAGTCGGGCCATCGCAGTTCTTAGTGAACCAGGCCGAGCTCAAAAGGTGAATTGAGTCACCTTGGGTTGCGGTCTACTCCTCCAAGAGCTGACACAGGGTTCTTAAAAATTCGTATAAAATAGTATACTCAATGAAAATCATGAAATAAATTTTAAACGAAACTAGACTTGCAGAGGCATTAACAATAAAGAGTAATTAGATTCTATCATGGTAAGAGCATTCTATTAACATGTTCTTCATGATGACTAAAAAATCAGACACAGTGATGAAAAAATAATTTAATTCGAAAGGGTACTTAATAGAAATTGGGGGAAATAGTATCATTAGTTTCTTGACATCAAGTAGAATGTACAGTAAAAGTTTGATGCCACGACATCAAGTATGAATATGGATTTAGGTGAACATGAGGGGTCGGCTACATGTTCTCAACAGAACTTTGGCATGAAATACTCATAAACAACATGATGAAAATTGGGGAAACATGAGGCTTTCAAAGATGGGTTCATGATCTGACTAGGGTTGAGTTAATTTAATTTTACTTGAGAGATTGCCTACCTTTGAGTGCTTTTGTGATCCTAGGGTTAGAACTTGAAGAACACAAAGAGCTACCTTTCCAAGCCTCCTCCTCCATGGATTCCTCCTCCTTTGGCCTCCTTCCCATGTCCAAGAGATTCCAAATGAACATTAAGGTCGGCCATGAGGGTTGAGAGGTTTATTTAAAGATCTTGTAGTGTTATTTCTAATACAATTCTATCCTTACTCCAACTCCGAATTTTTCTTATTTATCTAGTCTCTCTAGTATAATCCTTCTATTGGGTTAGGATGTGACTCAATTTCATGGCCAACATGTTAGGGTTGGGTTAGGAATCTATTTTGCATATATATGAGCCATATTAGTGATTTATTTGATCTTTTTTAATTAGGGAATAATAGAATTATGATTTTTATAGTATTTTCTTTTATTATGTTTTTCTAAAACTCCTTGTATTATGAGTCTCTGATATTTATCCCAATTTTCTCTTATCTAAATCTCATTTATAGATTAGGATAGAGCCAGATTTCATGACTATTGCGTTAGACTAGGGTTAGGACTCTTTATTAGATAATTACATGAGTTGTAAAGGATTTTCTTGCCCTTTTTAATTTACCATAATTTAGCTACTAATTTCGGCCTAGTTATCTCTTATACCATCATGTGGACTCTTGCTTTTGGCCCACTAATTCATGTATGGACCAATTATTAAAGCCCATCACTTAATTTTACTTAAGGGGTTTAATTACCTCTTTTAATTTAGAGAGTAATAGAGTTATACTATTTATGTTATTTTCTTTCATGAATTTTATTCATGGGCCAAAAGTTGTCCATTGGTCTAATTCCAATGATGTATTGTTAACACACATTGATTAAAGTCTACCCACACATTTATTTTAATTTATGATTCGCTTTGCACATATGATAATGGTTTCTCCGACTTTTCCTTAATTACGATAATAAGTCACAAAAATTCTTAAACTTGGTCTAAATGGTTTTTTTGGCCTAAATTTCTTGAGGGGATTAGAGAATTTTATTTAAAAGTATAACTATTATTTTTACAAAATTTTATATGCGTTTACACACATGCAATAATGATGCGTACCCTTTAAACTAGTTTAAATTATAATTGACAAATTTTCAATTTATCTATATTTTTTAATTAATAATTTCTGAGGTACTACATCCTCCTCCTTGTAAAAAAAAAATGGTCCCCAAATTCCATGTCCGCCTTCGTTAAATATGAATCAACACTTTGTGCTAAAATGTATTACATTGTGAGTTTAGAGATCCTTCACAGTTCCCACTTCGTCATTTGAGAGGGTTGTGCCAAAGCTTCCAGTGTATCTTGATGTTTTGATTCTTCATGATGTTGATCCTTTATTTGTGGGCATTTTCTAATCTTGTGATCTGGGCTGCCCACTCGCAAACATTTTTCTTGGTTCTTCTAGCAATCCTCCGACATGTGGCTCGTTTTAATACAGTGCTTGCATCATCCTTCGTGAATAAGGGCCTAATCGCATATCATTCTTCTTATTCTTTATTTTTCTCTTACTACCGTATGGCTGCTTCTCTTTTGTCATAGAGTTGAGATCCTTTGTGCTGGTGGGTGATGATGATCAGTCCATCCCCATATAATTTTATTTATCATAATTTCTTTGGGTAATTAACAAAACCATAACAAATATTTTCTAACAATCCTTTAAGAAGTTTATCCACAGCGAATAAGTCAACCAAAATCGGTAAGTTTATCACTTACACTGATGTTAAAGTTCAGTGCATGAATTTCTTCTAAGTCCCACATCGATTTCCTTGTAAACGAATGATTCTATCGCTACAACGATTTCATCTTATAACGATTTGATAGTGAGTATAACGATTTCGGCTTCGCAACGATTTCATAAGTGAAATATCGATTTTGGTTTCACAATGATTTCATAGTGAAACATCGATTTCGGTCTCACAATGATTTCATAAGTGAAACATCGATTTCGGTCTCACATGATTCATAAGTGAAACATCGATTTCGGTCTCACAACGATTTCGTAAGTGAAACATCGATTTTGGTCTCATAACTTTCATAAGTGAAACATCGATTTCGGTCTCACAACAATTTTCATAAGTGAAACATCGATTTCGGTCTCACAACGATTTCGGATTCACAATGAGTCGTAAGTGAAACATCGATTTCGGTCTCACAACGATTCTTTAGTGAAACAATGATTTAGGCTTCATAACAATTTCACAAGTGAACATCAATTTCAGTCTCACATTGATTTATTATTGTACTATTTTTTTTTATATCGAAACAACGATTTGCTTATACATCGATTTGCTTATATCTTGTACAACAATTTACTTGTACATCGATTTGCTTATATCTGTACAACGATTTGCTTGTACATCGATTTACTTATATCTATACTGTTGCCCAGTTGACGAGCCCAAGGGGGGGTGAATGGGTCTTTAAAAATTAATCTAGAAGATATCTGTAACTAAAAACATTCACACAAACGTTCTTCAAAGTAGGTTAGTGACAGTTAGTTGAAATAACAAACACACAAAGAAGACAATCACACAACACAAGGATTATCCTGGTTCGGACCTCCTTTCCTTAGGAGTCCTACGTCCAGTCCCTGAGCAACAACTCAGGATTTCACTAACTAGGGTACAGTCCCCCTAAGGACGCTACAACACCAGCTCAGCTGGTCTCCTTCACACCGAAGGGAACAACACCCTGGATACCACACCAGGTCTTCCTTCACACCCGAAGGGAACAACACCCTGGATACCACACCAGGTCTTCCTTCACACCCGAAGGGAACAACACCCTGGATACCACACCAGGTCTTCCTTCACAAACGAAGGGAACAACACCCTGGATACCACCAGGTCTTCCTTCACACCCGAAGGGAACAACACAAAGAGAGTGAATGAAATTCTAAGCCCCTAGATCAAGCTTTTGATAAGCAAGGATCTGAAGCAACTAGAACTGAGAGCAAAGAGATTTTAGACAAGGCACACTCTCAGAACTATACAGGCTCTCTCAAGATTTTCACAAACTAGTGGAGAGCAAAAGAGCAAAAGCTAAGTGGAATGAAGGTTCTTGGCTCTAAACTTTCTTCAGAAGAATTTGAATGCTTGAATGCACGATGATATCTTCTTTGTTCTTCTGACTTGAATTTATATCTTCAATTTGAAATGTAGACGTTGAAGTGTCCGTTGTCTCTCTTTTGAGTAGTCGTTAGACTGAATGACATCTGGAGTCTTGGAAGCTTCCTGTCAACAGTCTTTTGATCACTTGAGCACGCAAAGAGATGAGATCTTCAAAGATATCCGTTGGCTTCTATTTGTTTAACGTTGTACCGTGAAGCTGGATCAGAGGTCTGCACAAATGTCAAACTCAAATAGCAGACAGCTAAGCTGTCTCTGATGTCAGTCAACGTCAGTCAGTAGCAATAGACATGAAAATAGTAATGCCAAATAGCTTAAGTCTAAAGGACGTTATCAGAGTAGGCACGATAAAGGATGATATGGTCTGCATGCATGCAGAGATACGTTCAGGTCTCATTAAATGCAGGTGCAGAGAGATGTCTACGTGGACTTTGACTAGTCAACACTTTTAAGATAAATAAGATATCAAGATATGAAATCGATGACTATATGACTTATGAAATCGTTATGAATAAGTCAGGTGACCAAGTCGTTGTGATACAGAAGAAGTCGTTGTGAAACAGAAGAAGTCATTGTGAAACACTTACAAATCGTTGTGAGATGCAAGTCGTTGTGTTACTGAAGAAATCGATGTGAAACACTTAACAAAGTTACAAAGCAAATCGTTATGAATGCTTATCAAGTCGTTATGAACTCTAAAGAAATCGTTATGGTAACATGAAGTCGTTACATAAGCAAGTCGTTGCGAGTTCTAAAGAAGTCGTTACGGTAACTTATGAAATCGTTACAACAAGCAAGTCGTTGCGCTTTCTAAAGAAGTCGTTACGGTAACTTATGAAATCGTTACACAAGCAAGTCGTTGCGCTTTCTAAAGAAATCGTTACGATAACTTATAGAGTCGTTATGACAGGCAAGTCGTTACGAGTTCTAAAGAAATCATGCAAACTTATAGAGTCGTTGCGATAGGCAAGTCGTTACGAGCTCTAAAGAAATCGTTACGGTAACTTATAGAGTCGTTGGTGACGAGCAAGTCGTTACGGGCTCTAAAGAAATCGTTACGGTAACTTATAGAGTCGTTGTGACGAGCAAGTCGTTACGGGCTCTAAAGAAATCGTTACGGTAACTTATAGAGTCGTTGTGACATCGACTTGTTTGAAATAACATGACTTTTCAGTCTTATAAGGAAATCGTTGCGATCACTTATAGAATCGTTACGACATCGATTGTTTGAAACAACATGACTTTTCAGCCAGAAGGGAAAATATGATAATTCTATTGAAATCGATATGCTTATAAAGAAATCGTTATGGCCTTCAATAGAAGTCGATATGGACTTAGAGAAATATCATGTTGAAAAGATTAAGGCTTCAGAGAAGTAATGCATACCTTTATTGGCTTGTTTGACCTTGGTATTTTCTGTGCTTAAGACTTATGAAATATTCATTAGATATAATTGATAAACTTTGTTTGGTTTTGTTAATCATCAAAATATATGTAATTAATTAAAATTACATGGGGACAGACTGGTCATCAATCTCCCCCTTTTGGTGATGACAAAACTGAACAATAAGTATGGATGAAAAAAATGCATATAGATGTTTCAGACATAAGTTTTTCTCCCCCTTTTTGTCATTAAGCAAAAGAAAAAAAAAGGAGTAATCTGAGACAAAGACAGGATAAGTAGTATATGAAGACAAGAGAAGTGAATTTTATTATTGTTCTTGAGGTCGAAGAGAAGGATCAAGATAGAAGGCAGGAGACAACAAGGAGGCAAACTGTCGGATGACAGGAAGTGCCAATCTTTCCTGCTCTTCAAAATGTGCTTGAAAAGCTCCAATCTCAATGTTATAGGAGGGTCCCATAGTGGGGGCCATCCGCTTGAGATGAAGGTTCCACTGCTCAGAAATAAAGTCCCCATATTTATCCAAACCTAAGGCTATTTTGAAAGTGGAGAAGGACCCAAAGCTGGCAAAGAGGAGAAACTTGTCCATCTTGATAGGATAGAAGATCTGATGAGACCGGAGCTCCTTCGTCAAATCACGAAAAATCTTGAATCTCTCAAGCCAGATTGCGAATGTATTTCTGATGAGGTGACGGGAATTGGCGTCCAGAAAGTCACCAGGTGACAGAGGAGGTAGATTGGCTTGTGCCTGGGAGGCATTCAGATCAGACAGCTGTTGAGCAGACAAAGGATAGTGCTTGAGCCACTCATCAGAGGTCAGCCTTTCACATTCTGAGAGAATGGGAGCGAGGATATCAGCTGAAATCTGCCCTTCAAGATAGTGTTTGAATACAAATCTTTGGAAAGAAAGATCACGGCCTTCATAGACATGCAACCTGGCCATGACTCTAGCAGCTCTCTCAAAGACAAGTGTACCAACCGAGGAATCCATGATCAAGGAGTGGAGCGGTGGAAGGAACACGATGTCTGGGAACTTCAAGGTAGCAAAGTCTACCTGAAGAGGTTCACAATGAGTGGACTGCAGAGCTGTGATGGCTGCACGAAACTGCCCCAACTGAGGTTCATCCAAGCTGTTGATATAGCAATAATTGCAGAACATCTGATACTGCCTGATGAACTTGATTTCTTTCTGAATGAAAGGTCCAAACAGGTTCTTGTGATGGATCTGGAACCATTCATACAAAGGGAGAGGGGCTTCCCTGGGAGGATATCTGGCAGCTTGCACTCTCTTAAATTGGGAGTACAAAGCACTGTTGATCCGTGCCCACTGCTCTTCAGTTTTGGCTTCAGTCATAGAAAAGATTTTTGACTGTTGAGCCTTTGAAAGAGAAGTGTAAGGGAAAATGGTAGTCAGATGGTTGGAAAGATTTTGAAAGGTAAACCAAAATATGAGCAAGAACCACTTTTGAAGTATTCCTCATAAGGGGTTTGTGCTTATTTGCAATGGCTAGGGAAAACCACAGAGGTGGATAGCAAGGATCTGAGGAGACAGGAAGGGTGGAAGTAAGTCTCCTTTTTGGAAACAGGGCTGGAAATACCAGTCCTGTGAGAGTGAGTTCCAGTGGCTAGGACAGATTTGAGAATTGTTTCTTCAAATTCATCCTTGATGCCATGGATCTCAGGTTGGGTGAGTTGGGCACCTTCAGGAATGAGAGTGATGAAAGATGGAGGTGCTGGTGGGTGAATCAAAGAGTCAGGAGTGATGGTAGAAGGATCATTGGGTTGTGGAGGAGGGACCAGATGAGGAAGCTCCAGCTAAAGAAGATCCGGGAGGAACTTCAACAGTGGAGGAAGGTAAAGGAGTGGTGGAAGAAGTGAAAGGAGTGGGAGAGGAGATTTGTCGTGAACGTGGCCGTTTAGGAACAGGAGGTGCTGGAGGAGCTGTGGATGAGGTGGGTGGAGAAGGAGGGGCTGGAGTAGGAAGAGTGGAAGGCTCGGGAACAACAGCCTGTGCTTCTCCAACTGCTGCCGAAATCTCCAGGGGTGACAGACCCTCAGCCTGTACTGCTGGCCCTTGATCCTCAGAGGGTACTCCATCTGCCATTGAAACAGCCACATGAGACTCCTCTTCAAGATTCTGCCCAGATGGCCCTGCATTCTCATCAGATGGTCCGGGTTCTTCTGCTTGCTGCTGAGTCTGAACTTGGACTGGCACACTGTCTTCTTCTGCGATTACTGGCCCTGATGGCCTGAGAACAGCTTCTGAAACATTTTGAGTGCCATGAGGTGGAGAACTTACTGCCTTCAGAATCTCAGAAAGTGTTACCTTCATGCTGCTCATTTCCTTGTTAAACCATTTCAAAGAGTGTTTTACCTGTGATACATCATTGGAAGTAGAGTCCTGGCGAACAATGATAGAGCTTACATCTGATTGGACTGAGGATAAGAGTGCATTTTGTGCTTCCAATCTTTTCAGAATAGGCTTCAATTTCAGCTTCTGTGATGTCCTTCGCCTTTTGTGAGCAATCTTGCCTTTCCTCTCAGCTGTATCCTGATGAGCTGTGGTCTGTTCTTCATGAACAGGGGCATCTGTTGAATGCACCCCTTGAGATGTAGAGAGGTCCTCAGTCTCTTGCTCCCCCTGAATGGGAGCATCTTCCATGATCCTGTCTTGCTCCCCCTGAATGGGAGCATCTACAAAAACTGCACCTTCCACTGGTTCTTCTGCTTGAGCTACTGAAGGTTGTGATTCTGCTTGTACTGCTGCTGCCAATTCAGATGATGCTGCAAGTTCTGATGGTTCATCATTTGCTACTGATGCTGCTCCTGCTGGCTCTGTTGAGGCTTCGGGCACATCTTCTTGAACTTCTGGGACATCTTCAATAATGGCCTCTCCTTCTGCTACAGAGGTTTTAGACCAAATTCCATTGACCAATGAAAAGCCACTTTTTCTCAGGTTCCTGGACCTAATAGCTTGGCCCATGTTCTCTACTACCGCCCCAGACAAATCAACACCAAAGTGTTTGAATATCTTTGTAAGCAAGTGGGCATAAGGCAACGACACATTAAGCTTACTCCTGGTATCCCAGATCTGGTCACGAGCAAATTTCATTCGTTCAAACATCACTTCGGCCATGTTAATCTCCTTGTTTTGAATGGCCCAAAACATTACATCTGAATCAGCCTTGGTGCAGGTTGAGAATGTTGCACTTCTAGGAACTACGATTTGGCAAACTATGAAATGAAGGAGGCGGTTGAAAGCATTGAACTGATTAATGTCTAATTTGCCATCCCTCAGTCTGAACTCCGGTCCTACAATACCAAGACCTTTAGCTTGGGCGTCCACGGTGTGAACCCCACTGTGCCCTGAAGTCTTCACCTCAAATAACCGGTGCAATAGGTCATAATCTATCTTAATCAGAGTTCCCTTAACAGATGAAACTAGGGACCCGTCTGCCTCTGCTTTCAAACAGACAAAAAAGGCCTTCACGAGGTCTGGATAACTTACCTCTGAGAAGGTGGTGATTCCCAACCACTGCATCTTGCTCAATGCTGCTGCTACGCTGTGCATACCATTCTTTTCAAGATCTGCTATGTCCACTGCCTTGTTTCCACAGACCTTAGTTTTCACAAAGGTGAACCTCTCCTGCTGCTCAGGAGTGAGGAACTCAGCGCCGTAGCCCCCAAGACTTCCAGTGACGACGGATGCGGCCATGAAATCAGGTGAAGAAGGTTTCTGGAGGATTGAGATGAGGGAAGGAGTGAAAACCCTCAAGAGATCTTTCGCGGGAATGGGAGCAAATTTTCAAAGGGTCGAGAGTCGTTGTTGAAGAGGTTAGGGCATCGGCTCGCACAAGCAGATAAAGAGGGAAAGGGTTGAAGACGGGAGATGAATCGTTATCGCATTTAATTTTTGGAATAAATAATGGGGTGGAAAGTGAGGCGCCAAAAGGCGGAGGAAAACGACAAAAGGTGTTGACTATTCAGACCGACTTCAATGAAAGAGCGGTTACAAGGGGTAATTTGAATTTCTTTCGCTTAAAAACATGGAGGAAAACAACTTAAATCTAAAAATTAATGTGCCAGTTGCAAGCAAACTTCTATCACAAATTGCACATGCCTAATTCCCTTCTGAGAGATGTGAATCTCTCTTCAGGTAAGGCTTTTGTGAAAATGTCTGCTAATTGGCCATTTGTATCAATAAAGGATATTTCAATATTTCCATTTGCAACATGATCACGAATAAAATGATATCTAACCTCAATATGTTTGGTCCTTGAGTGCTGAACTGGATTCTTGGTGAGATTAATGGCACTGGTGTTGTCACACAGTAGTGGAATTGAGTTGATATTAATCCAAAATCCTCAAGCTGTTGCTTTATCCATAAGAGTTGTGTGCAGCAGCTTCCAGCAGCCACGTACTCAGCTTCAGCTGTAGACAGTGCTACTGAATTTTGTTTCTTTGAGGACCAGGATATCAGACACCCTGCAAGAAACTGACAACAACCACTGGTGCTTTTCTATCTACCTTGCATCCAGCATAGTCAGCATCAGAATACCCTACTAAATTGATTTCACAAGAGTTTGGATACCATAAACCTAGATCATGAGTTCTGGCTAAATATCGAAAAATTCTTTTTACAGAAATCAAATGTGACTCTCTAGGATCTGCTTGATACCTAGCACACATGCATACACTAAATAATATATCAGGTCTACTGGCTGTTAAATAAAGTAGTGAACCTATCATACCTCTATAGACTTTTGATCTACTTTCTTACCATCCTTGTCGCTGTCCATCCTTGTTGATGTACCCATTGGTGTTGACAGTGGCTTGGTGTTATCAAATCCAAATTTCTTCAGCAGTTCCTTGGTGTACTTAGCTTGACAGATGTGAGTGCCATCTTTTCTTGTTTGATTTGAAGTCCAAGGAAGTAGTTGAGCTCCCCCATCATACTCATCTCGAATTCTCCCTGCATTAACTTTTCAAAGTACTTGCAAAGGGATTCATCAGTAGATCCAAAGATAATGTCATCTACATAAATTGAACTAGCAATATATGTTTGACCTTTGACTTAATAAATAGAGTACTATCTACTTGACCTCTACTGAAACCATGTTTCAAAAGAAAAGAGCTAAGCCTTTCATACCAGGCTCTAGGCGCTTGCTTTAAACCATATAAAGCCTTATGCAATTTAAAAACATGATTTGGAAAGTCTATGTCATCAAAACCAGGAGGCTGTTCTACATAGACTTCTTCTTTAATAAAACCGTTTAAAAAAGCAGATTTAACATCCATTTGAAATAGTTTTAAATTTAGAGCAGATGCATAAGCTAGTAATATTCTAATGGCCTCAAGTCTAGCTACAGGTGCATAGGTTTCATCGAAATCTATGCCTTCCTCTTGAGAATAGCCTTGAGCTACCAATCTGGCCTTGTTTCTTAAAATTGCACCAGTTTCATCCAGTTTATTTCTGAACACCCATTTGGTGCCAATGACTGGATGGTCTGATGGTCTAGGAACAAGACCATACTTGGTTTCTCTTGAATTGATTTAATTCATCTTGCATGGCTACTATCCAAGATTCATCAGAAAGAGCTTCATTGACTGTCCTAGGCTCTATTTGAGAAACAAAAGCTAGATAATCACAAGGAATAACATTACCTCTTGTTCTTACCCCTATGGATGGATCACCAATAATATTTCAAGTGGGTGATCTTTCTTGTATCTCCATTCCTTTGGAAGGTTTTCATGAGTAACTTCTTCTTGTTGCAATTCTTCAGAGATGGATCATCCTTGTCCTCAATTGATGTATCTTTAGTTTCTTGGACAGTTCATCTGCATCATCATTGTCACTATCTACTTCCTTTCTCAAGGAAGGGTTAGTTTCATCAAAAATAATATGTACAGACTGTTCAATCAATAAGTACGTTTGTTAAATACTCTATAGCCTCTAGGTTTAGAAGAGTACCCCATGAAGATGCCTTCATCTGATTTGGCATCCAACTTACCAATGTCCCTTTTTCCATTGTTGTGAATGAAGCAGGGACATCCAAAGGTTCTGAAATGGCTGATCTTTGGCTTCTTCCCTTTGAACAGTTCATATGCAGTCTTTTTCAGGATTGGCCTGATCATCACTCGGTTGACAATATAGCTTGCTGTGTTGACTGCTTCAGCCCAAAAATATCTTGGCAGATCATATTCTGAGAGCATAGTTCTTGCCATGTCCAATAGAGTTCTGTTCTTCCTCTCAGCAATACCATTTTGCTGTGGTGTCCTTGGTGCTGAGAAATTATGCTCAATTCCCTGATCATCACAGAATCTAGCAAACCTTTCATTTTGAAATTCACCACCATGATCTGATCGAATAGACACAATGCTGAACTTCTGATCTTTCTGCACCTTCTTGCTGAAACTAACAAAGTTTTCAAAGGTGTCATCTTTTGCTCTAGGAATGATACCCATGTATATCTTGAATAGTCATCAACTATGACAAATCCAAAGTTCTTTCCTCCAAGACTGGTAGTCCTCATTGGCCCAAATAGATCCATATGTAGGAGCTCTAAGGGTTTTGAGGTGGTCACCACCGTCTTTGACTTGAAGGAGCTTTTAGTGTGCTTTCCCTTAGCACAGGGTCCGCATACACCTTCCATTTTTGCACTGACCTTTGGCAGACCTTCTACAAGATTTTTCTTTAGCAATTTCCTCATGCCATCTAAACTGCAATGTCCAAGTCGTCTGTGCCATAATTCAGTAGATTTGTCTTTACTTGCTGCCAGACAAATTTTCCTCTTTGAGTTCTTCAAGATAGAGCACATACAAATTCTTTTCTCTATTGCTTCAAAGATGACTGCTCCATCCTTCACTATGCTGCACTTTGATTCTTGAAACTTGATCTGATGGCCTCTGTCACACAGCTGGCTGATGCTAATGAGATTGTGCTTCAATCCCTTAACTAATAACACATTCTATGACTGTTTTTCCTTTGTTATTTACAGAGCCACTGCCTATTACTGTTCCTTTCCCATTATCTCCATAAGTGACTGTTCCTTCTTCAGCTTGGAGATGCGAGAATAACTTCTGGTTACCTGACATGTGTCTTGAGCACCCACTATCCAAGTACCATTTGGATGCTCGAGAGTTAACCTGAAATAAAACATCAAGCTTTAGGTACCCAAATTCTTTTGGGTCCTGATTGGTTAGTATCATTGATTTTGCCTTTTATTATCCATTTCTTGTGTCTTGTTGGGCATGTAGTTATAATATGTCCTAACTTATTGCAGTGACTACAGCAGGATAACTTAGTTACTTTTTCTATATATTTGAAATCAGCTTTGTATGCTATATCTTGTTCAGGTACAAATTTGGTGTTGGATATGTTTTAGGATAAATTATGGTTTCTTCATTATCTGGGGGTGTATATCCTAATCCATTTTTCTTCTTACCTGATCTTCTAGCACCTTTTAATATTAGAGAGTTTTACCATTAGTAAATTTCTCTAATGTGCTTGATAGTTATCATTTTCTTCATTTAAGTTTTTAATTTCTTTCTTAATTCATCTGTACTTTCCTGTTTTTCCAATTTTGTTATTTGTTCATTCTTAGCTTTTAGGTCTTCACATAACAATTCATTTCTTCTTTTAAGTTCAGTTATTTGACTTTCTAATTGTTCATTTTCTGATTTTAGATCTGAGTTTGTATTTTCTATACAGATTATGTTTTTCTTGCTCACTTTTAATAATTTGGTCACTTCTTTTATTTTTCATATAGTTCGTTGAAAGCCTCTTCTAAGCTATCGGAATCTGAATCATTGCATGAATCAAAAGAGGAGTCAGAAGTTACCTTATCTTCAGTATTTGCCATGAAGGCTAGGTTGGCCTTTTCTTCATCACTGCAAGAACTTGACTCACTGTCTGAGTCACTACTGTTTTCCCAAGCTGCTGCCATCCCCTTCTTCTTGTACTTTCTGAACTTCTTGGAACTGTCCTTCTTCCTGAATTCCGGCTTCTTAACTTTGGACACTCAGTTTTAATGTGTCGCTTCTTACATTCATAGCAGACGGGTTCTCCTTTCTTTATTCTTTTCCATCTGGCTTCTTGAATTCCTTGTTTCTTTTGAAGTGCCTTCTTCCAGATTGGAATTTCTTCTTCTTACCCAAATTCGCTGTAATTTTCTAGATAGCATAGCTTCCTCATTTTCGCTGTCTGCATCACTTTCACTTTCAGCTGAACTTGCTTCTGGTGAATCTTCTTCAGCTTTTAAGGCGTTGGAGTGCTTCTTTCTGCTCGAGGACTCTCCTAGCCTTTCCATGTTGATCTCATGGGCCATGAGGGACCCAATGAGCTTTTCTACAGACATCTCTTCAGGTCATTAGCTTCTTCTATTGCTGTGACCTTTGGGGTCCATGAGGACGGTAAGGATCTAAGTATCTTCCTTACCATGTCTCCCATCTCATAGGTTTTCCCCAGACTAGCTAGTCCATTTGTGATGTCAGTGAACCGGCTAAACATTTGAGTTATGGACTCATTGGACTGCATCTGAAATCTTTCATATTGAGTGACAAGAATGTCGATTCTTGTTTCTTTTACTTTGTCTGTGCCTTCATAAGTAATCCTGAGCTTTTCCCACATTTCCATTGAGGATTTGCAGGCTGAAACTCTGTTGAATTCCTTCTTACTTAGAGCACAGCATAGGATGCTCTGCTTTACAATTCAGGGAAATCTTCTTCCTGTCATCATGTCCATTGTGCTTTCTCATTTGTGACTAACAGATCACCTTCTTCTACTATGGACCAAATTTGATAGTCGTGCCCTGTAGAAAGTATTCCATTCTGGTCTTCCAGTAAGGATAATCTTCACCATCGAAGAGAGAGGGGGTCGGTTGACAGACTGACCTTCAAAGTTACCTTGGGCTGCCATGGATCTTTACTCTTCAGATCGTTGGATCCTTTCTTTGTCGAAGAGACTCGCTCTGATACCACTTGTTGCCCAGTTGACGAGCCCAGAGGGGGGGTGAATGGGTCTTTAAAAATTAATCTAGAAGATACCTGTAACTAAAAACATTCACACAAACGTTCTTCGAAGTAGGTTAGTGACAGTTAGTTGAAATAACAAACACACAAAGAAGACAATCACACAACACAAGGATTATCCTGGTTCGGACCTCCTTTCCTTAGGAGTCCTACGTCCAGTCCCTGAGCAACAACTCAGGATTTCACTAACTAGGGTACAGTCCCCCTAAGGACGCTACAACACCCAGCTCAGCTGGTCTTCCTTCACACCCGAAGGGAACAACACCCTGGATACCACACCAGGTCTTCCTTCACACCGAGGGAACAACACCCTGGATACCACAAGGTCTTCCTTCACACCGAAGGGAACAACACCCTGGATACCACACCAGGTCTTCCTTCACAACCGAAGGGAACAACACCCTGGATACCACCAGGTCTTCCTTCACACCGAAGGGAACAACACAAAGAGAGTGAATGAAATCTAAGCCCCTAGATCAAGCTTTTGATAAGCAAGGATCTGAAGCAACTAGAACTGAGAGCAAAGAGATTTTAGACAAGGCACACTCTCAGAACTATACAGGCTCTCTCAAGATTTTCACAAAAGTGGAGAGCAAAAGAGCAAAAGCTAAGTGGAATGAAGGTTCTTGGCTCTAAACTTTCTTCAGAAGAATTTGAATGAATGAATGCACGATCTATCTTCTTCTGTTCTTCTGACTTGAATTTATATCTTCAATTTGAAATGTAGACGTTGAAGTGTCCGTTGTCTCTCTTTTGAGTAGTCGTTAGACTGAATGACATCTGGAGTCTTGGAAGCTTCCTGTCAACAGTCTTTTGATCACTTGAGCACGCAAAGAGATGAGATCTTCAAATATATCCGTTGGCTTCTATTTGTTTAATGTTGTACCATGAAGCTGGATCAGAGGTCTGCACAAATGTCAAACTCAAATAGCAGACAGCTAAGCTATCTCTGATGTCAGTCAACGTCAGTAGCAATAGACATGAAAATAGTAATGCCAAATAGCTTAAGTCTAAAGGACGTTATCAGAGTAGGCACGATAAAGGATGATATGGTCTGCATGCATGCAGAGATACGTTCAGGTCTCATTAAATGCAGGTGCGTCAGAGAGATGTCTACGTGGACTTTGACTAGTCAACACTTTTAAGATAAATAAGATATCAAGATATGAAGTCGATGACTATATGACTTATGAAATCGTTATGAATAAGTCAGGTTGACCAAGTCGTGTGATATAGAAGAAGTCGTTGTGAACAGAAGAAGTCGTTGTGAAACACTTAACAAATCGTTGTAATATGCAAGTCGTTGTTACTGAAGAAATCGATGTGAACATAACAAATCGTTATACAAAGCAAATCGTTATGAATGCTTATAAGTCGTTATGAACTCTAAAGAAATCGTTATGGTAACATGAAGTCGTTACAATAAGCAAGTCGTTGCGAGTTCTAAAGAAGTCGTTACGGTAACTTATGAAATCGTTACAACAAGCAAGTCGTTGCGCTTTCTAAAGAAGTCGTTACGGTAACTTATGAAATCGTTACAACAAGCAAGTCGTTGCGCTTTCTAAAGAAATCGTTACGATAACTTATAGAGTCGTTATGACAGGCAAGTCGTACGAGTTCTAAAGAAATCGTTGCGACAACTTATAGAGTCGTTGCGACGGCAAGTCGTTACGAGCTCTAAAGAAATCGTTACGGTAACTTATAGAGTCGTTGTGACGAGCAAGTCGTTAAGGGCTCTAAAGAAATCGTTACGGTAACTTATAGAGTCGTTGTGACGAGCAAGTCGTTACGGGCTCTAAAGAAATCGTTACGGTAACTTATAGAGTCGTTGTGACATCGACTTGTTTGAAATAACATGACTTTTCAGTCTTATAAGGAAATCGTTGCGATCACTTATAGAATCGTTACGACATCGATTTGTTTGAAACAACATGACTTTTCAGCCAGAAGGGAAGTTATGATAATTCTATTGAAATCGATATGATTATAAAGAAATCGTTATGGCCTTCAATAGAAGTCGATATGGACTTAGAGAAATATCATGTTGAAAAGATTAAGGCTTCAGAGAAGTAATGCATACCTTTATTGGCTTGTTTGACCTTGGTATTTTTCCTGTGCTTAAGACTTATGAAATATTCATTAGATATAATTGATAAACTTTGTTTGGTTTTGTAATCATAAAAAATATATGTAATTAATTAGGATATGGGGACTATGGTCATCATGTACAACGATTTGCTTGTACATCGATTTGCTTATATCGTACAACGATTTGGTTCACAACGAGTGCTTTACCAACAACGATTTGCTTGTACATCGATTTGCTTATATCTGTACAACGATCTGTGTTCACAATGATTGTTTCTACTTAAACAATGAGTTGCTTGACCAATGAATTGTAACACAATGATTTCATAAGTAGAACATTGATCGCATCGACTTCATGAATCATCTAATTCTCATGATATTCATATAATTTTTCAAATATCAAGAGTTCGAACTCTTCCCGCGAATATCTTGTATCCTGCATTTATTGTGACTGTACACATCATCTGTCTGTCGCATATCTGAATGCTTTCTACACCCATGACACAATAGCAAATACTTTATCAGGTGACAGAATAGTATTCCATTTTGGGTGTACATTCTTACTGCATAGTTTCTAACGTTGACTGACAAGCATAGCGACAGTCTAGCTATCTATGGTTTGGCATTATTGTGTGCAGGTCTTTGCCAGTACCACATCCTACAACGTTGGACAACTAGAAGCTGAAGGATATCGGGATGAATCTTCTCTTTGCGTGCATGACTCGTAAAGCATTAAATGGCTGCAAGCTTACCTGTCGTACACCTCGGACCATGCAGTCTAACGTGTTTCAAAACTAGAGACAACATGCACCTCAAACGAATACTTCAACGGATATATTTTTTCAAGAGAATATATGTAGAAAATTGAAGACTCCATAAAAATAACTTTTGGTGCGATAGTGCTTCACTGAGAATCATCTACAACTTGTGAGCATCAGAAAGAAGAGCGCTTGCTTCATTCCATCTTTTCTTTAGCTCCTAGCTCTCAGCCTTTCATTGTTTAGACATTTTTGAGAGCTTGTTGTTCTGAGAGATTTTTTCTAGTTCAAATCTTTCTCTATCGGACTTTGCCTAAGTTCAAGCATTCTGTTGTAAGCTTGGTCTAGGGGCCTTTCGCCTTTAAACACATTGTTTCTGTGTGTTCCTCTTTGGGCTGTGAAGAGAAAACCTGTTGGAAACAGGTGGTTGTCTTTCCCTTCATTGAGGAAGGAAGACTTGTGTATCAGGTGGCAGTTTGTACCTCTTCGGGTTTTGAAGAGAAGGCCAGCTGCGGCTGGATGTGTTAGGGTCCTTAAGGGGGACAGTACCCTTAGTTAGTGAAATCCTAAGTTGTTGCTTGGGGACTGTACGTAGGACTTCTAGGATAGGAGGTCCGAACCAGGATAAATCCTCCTGTGTTGTGTGCTTGCTTGTTTGTCTTCATTATCATTAACACTAACTATCGATCATAGTGTTTTATTTTTAGACTTTTTATTGACAGGTTTTAATCTAAAAGAATTTTTTAGAATCCCATTCACCCCCCCTCTAGGCTTGCTAGTTGGGCAACAAGTGGATCAGAGCCAAGTCTCTTCAAGAAAGAAGATTTCATGTAACGTCCCGACGCAGAATATCGGAGCGGGATTACAGTTATTAAATAGTACAGAGCGAGAAATAATTGCAAATCATTGCACAAATGGAATAATACCAAATAAACTCCAATTTCATTAATAATCCACTAGTCATCATTACATTCACTAATAACTCATCATCTTCATAAACTGACTAATACATCAACGTATCAGAGCCAAAACTAGGGCCCCGAGTACTTTATTCAAACTCAAAACTATTACATAACGACTAACTGACTCACTAACTCATAACTATGCTAACAGACTACTACTAGATAGCACTGGATGCTGAAATGGTCACTCTGAGTCTCCTTATCGGTCCCATCCTCGTGAGTGTGGTCATGATCCGACTCACTGAACACATCAAATAAATATGCAGGAGAGTGAATATCGCCCAGTAGGACTAATATCTCATGAACACAAGCATGCTTTAAATAGTTAATGTTTTAAAGGCAGGTTAACTAGAGAGTAAAGTCATGTAGAGCATGTCATGAAATGAGAGAACAATTGCAACTGGCACAGGGAAATTAGTACAACAAGAACGATAATAGAATGGCCATGTAACGATATAACATGTAAATTGCACAACGGTGCACTAGTAACGATCACGCTTGCACTTGTAGAGATAGTACTTGATTGTCATGATTAATCTAGATAGTAAATTGGCACTGGATGCATGTCGTAACACATTCTTGATCATTTTAACTCCCAGGGCACTGGCACTTTTCGGGCGCTCCTCCCAGGACCTGATCGGGCCCTATTGCGCTGGCATTAGTCATTTCTTTTATCTTAGACAATCACACGAATGGCCAATAGAGTACCAAGAAGAGATAAGAGAGTACTAGACGAGATAGATGAGAGTAGAGAGAACATGAACAGATAAGAGGATATGGACATTAGATGAGATAGGGACAATTCTGTGAAACAACGTGAAATTCTGATAGTAACGGTTGCACATCACCAGGTCGGGTGCCGACAGTCTAGTAGAAGTCACAACCACCCACTTAGTCGTGTCTTGAATACGACCAAATGGTTCGGAGTGATCCCGAGATGAGAAGGAAAAGCACTAAGGCATGAATCGTACTGATCCCTAATGTGTATCAGGATTTGGGGTACAACCAACTCATTGACTAAGACGTGCGCCAAAGCCAAGAAGACTTACGGAGGTCTTGACAAGGAGTCCCTGGCCCAGTCGAGAGTATTCCCGATGGAGAGGTGGTCCAAGTCAAGAGAAAGTGTGTAGAAATAGGTCTGTCGTGCCTCGAGTGCTCGAAGCCGAGGAAAACGATAACGTATTTAAAATGCGCGTATAAAACGAAGACAATTATATTTAATAAAAATAGGATAATTTAGTCATTTTTTCGCTTATTTACCGAATACATTATTGCATAATTTATCAGAGTCAGATGGCATTTAATAATGTTGTGTGTGTGTAAGTGTAAAGAAATCTTGAGGATACGACAAGTCGTGCAAATGTCATTTTAAATAATTAAATTTATATCATTAATGTCATTTATTAATTCACCAAGTCGAATTAACTATAACATGATTTAATCATGGCTAATTAAAGGGTATAAAACTTAAACAACAGGAATATGCACAATTTTCCATTCTGGTAGGATTCATGAAAATGCGGCAGACTTACCCCTCGTGATTCAAGTGGCGACGGGGCGGTCGGCGCGACACGGAACCTGGCCGGTCTAGCCCGATCCAGAGTGAATCGCGGTGGCTTATGCCATCGCGTTCTTGACGCGACGCCATCGGCCGGCGCGACCCCACTGATATCGTGGTGGATCGCACCACCGCGATAACAGATGGGATTGCCCTTTTTCCCTTTTTCCCAGGGCGAGTCCTTTGTGATATGGGACGTTCTAAATTCCATATAAAATAGCACGATGATCCAAAAAGCACGAAACTAGTTTTAAACGAAAGTAGACATTATATCTATCCACATGCACGATTAATTTGAAAATAGACAGGTTTAGACATGCGTTGATCGGGTTACTTTTAGTGACCTAAATAGGCGGAGTCAAGGTTCAATGAATTAATTTGAGATAAATACATGATGAAAAATTCCGAAACTAGGGGCGTTCAAAACCTAACAAGATGTAGTATTTATGATAATTTCTCATGATCTGAAGTCAAGTATAAACGAGGTTCACAAGCAAACATAAAGGGTCAAGTGCATATATCTGACAGGGATTCAAGAATTAATTCTCCTTCATATGGGAACACGTACGTGTGGGGAATTAGAGAGAACATGAGATTTTGGGTTCATGGTGACAATATGGTTTCATGAATTAAATTCGCCCAAATGGATAAGCAGAATACAACGAAACCATAGGGCTTTTGAAGAGGTACATGAAGGCTACCTAGGATAATTTTTACATAATTTTTGCTTGAGATTTGACTACCTTTTTCGTGGAGTAAGAAAGCCCTAGTTTGATGACGAAAATCAAAAAATCCTCCTGTTCAAGCCTCCTCCTCCTTGCTCCTTCGTTCTCCAGCCTTCCCCTCATCTCCTAGGACTCCAGCCACGAACTATGGGTGGTAGGGATGAACTTGGTTGGTGTATTGGATTGCTAGTAGAGTTTTACCCCTTCTAAAACTCCTCCTTTCTATTAATTCCGAATTTCCATGTTTATCACCTTCCTTTCTAGCAATTATCACTTTCTTTTGGTGGGGAAGAGATTATTTTGTGGGTAATGAGTTATAGCAAGGCTAGGACTCTTATTTTGGATAAACATGACTTATTTAGTGTTTATCATAGCCTTTTACTGTTACTAATTAATTAATAGATACGAATTTCACTTAATTACATCTCCTCCCAAGATGGGCTTCATCCTATTGGGCCCAATATATTTGGTTTGGACATTTGTTTAACCCACTACTAATTTAGCTTAATGGGTTATTACTTTAATTCCCTTTGTTTCCATTTATTTCCCCTATATCCAATTAATTATATTTTCCTCATTTATTAAAATAGAAATTTTATTTTATTTCGGGTTTTTAAAAATCAAGGTGCTACATCCTCCCCCTCTAAAAAGAATTTGGTCCCCAAATCATAGAATCGTAAGAGGAAGAATGACTTACTGAATAACTCCGGATAATTTCGTCGCAATAATGCTTCGGGCTCCCACGTGGCCTCTTCAACTTCATGGTTTCTCCATAATACCTTCACCACGGGTATAGACCGATTCTTAAGCTGTTGCATCTTCTTGTCCAAGATTTTCACTGGCCTTTCTTCATAGGTCATATCCTTATTCAGAATAATGTCATCATAGCTGATTACGTGTGATGGATCGTACACGTACTTTCTCAGCATTGACACATAGAACACATTGTGTACTGTTGAAAATTGGGGTGGTAGTGCCAGTCGATATGCTACCTCGCCCACCTATCTAATACTTCAAATAGACCTATGAATCTTGGTCTCAATTTACCTTTCATCCCAATCTTTGGAATCCTCTGGTTGGGGATACTTTTAGCATTACATGATCTCCGGCTTGAAATTCTAAATCCCTTCTTCTTTTGTCCGCATAGCTCTTCTACCTGGATTGAGCTATCTTAATTCTGTCTCTGATAATCTGTATGTCCCTGCTAGTGTTCTGCACCATATATGGTCCTAGCCATTGCTGCTCACCTACTTCATTCCAGCATACTGGCGATCTGCAACTTCTGCCATACAGTGCTTCGAATGGTGCCATCTTAATGCTCGCCTGATAACTATTGTTGTAGGAGAATTCGATCAGAGATAACTGTTCATTCCAATACCCCTCAAAGTCTATAGCACAAGCTCGCAGCATGTCTTCCACTATCTGATTTGTCCTTTCAGTCTGCCCATCCGTCTGTGGGTGAAAGCTGTGCTAAAGTTGAGTTTCGTGCCTAAGGCAGTCTGGAGTCCCTTCCAAAATCTAGAAGTGAATCTGGGGTCACGATCTGAAACAATGGATACTGGAACTCTATGTAGTCTGACTATCTCCTTTACATACAAGGCTACTAACACATCCACAGTCCAAGTGCTCTTAATGGCAAGGAAGTGTGCGGACTTTGTTAAATGGTCCACAATAACCCAGATAGCATCAAGTCCACCACGAGTTTGGGGTAAACCCATGATGAAATCCATACCGATGCTTTCCCACTTCCATTCGGGTATGTCCAGGGGTCTAAGTACACCCGCAGGACGCGGTGCTCGGCTTTCACCTATTGACAAGTGAGCCAGTGCGCGGCATTGCTCAGCCACCTCACGCTTCATGTTTGGCAACCAAAATGACCTTTTCATATCTTGGTACATCTTGGCTGCACTTGGATGTATTGTGTACTTGCTCTTGTGGGCTTCATCCATCAGTTCCTTTTCAGCACTTCATTGTCAGGCACACATGTCCTGGCTGGAATAATATTCTTCCATCTTCAGCAATGGAGAAGTCGGCTTATCGGCTATGGTCTCTCTAACTCTGAATAGGAATGAATCATTAGCCTGCTGCTCCCTGATCTCGACAAAAATGTCGGGTTGAGCTCTAAGATTAGCCACGATCATCTTATCACTCCTCTTTTCAATGTTCAGGTCCAAACTAGCAAATTGTTTCCAACAGTTGCATCTCGCCCATGACTAGACAGGATAAGAGCTACTGGCTTTCGGCTAAGTGCATCAGCTACTGCATTACCCTTTACCTGGTGGTATTGAATATTGAAATCAAAAATTTTCAAGTACTCCAGCCATCTCCATTGTCGCATATTGAGCTCCTTTTGAGAAAATAAGTATTTCAAACTCTTGTGCGAGTAGATAATAAATTGCTCCCGTATAGGTAATGCCTCTAGATTTTGAGTGCAAATACCACAACAGCTAGCTCTAAGTCATGGATATGATAGTTGACTTCATGTGGCTCAACTGCCTTGAAGAATAAGCTATCACCTTTTCATTCTACATTAATACACAGCCTAGAACCGATTCCAGATGCATCAGTGTAAACTGAGAATCATGTGCCTTCGACTGGTAATGCAAGGACAGGTGCAGATGTCAGCAATTGCTTAAGTGTCTGAAAGCTCTTCTCACATTCCTTGCTCCAGACATATGGGTTCTCTTCCGCGTAAGACGCGTAAGAGGGACGGCTATCTTGAGAAGTCTTTTATGAACTGTCTGTAATAACCAGCCAGTCCAAGAAAACTTCTTATCTCTATGACATTGGTCGGCCTTTCCCAGTTGAGTACGGCTATATCCGTCCTTGGATATGACATGGCCCCAAATGACACCTCCTTGAGCCCGAATTCACACTTGCTCAATTTGGCGTAGAGTTGATTATCCTGCAAGATTTGCAAAGCGATCCCAGATGCTCCTCTTGCTCTTCCTTGGCTTGGAGTATATGAGAATATCATCAATAAAGACCACGACGAACTTGTCGAGGTAGGGCCGATAGATGTTTGTTCATTAGTTGCATAAAAGCTGCAGGAGCATTGGTTAGTCCAAAAGGCATGACTACAATTCGTAATGACCATACCTGCTCCTGAAAGCTGTCTTGTAGATATCTGCATCTTTAATCCTCATCTGATGATATCCCATCTAAGGTCAATCTTAGAAAAATACTTTGCTCCTAATATCTGATCAACAAACTCATGGACATGCGGCAGAGGGTACTTGTTCTTGATAGTGAGATTGTTCAACTGCCTGTAATCGATGCATATCTCATGGATCCATCCTTCTTCTTGATGAACAAGACTGGTGCTCCCCAAGGAGAAGTACTACTCGCCTGATAAATCCTTTTCTAGAAGTTCCATCAATTGCTCCTTCAACCTCCTTCAATTCAGTAGGGGACATCCTGTAGGTTGGCGTGAAACCGGTGCGGCTCCAGGTACGAGATCAATTGAGAAATTCCACCTCTCTCAGGTGGAATGCCTGGTAGCTCATCGGGAAACACATCAGAGTATTCTTGCACTATGTGGATGTCTGATATCTTAACTGCTTTCCTTTCAACTACTATGGCGGCAAGAAATGCCATAGTCCCTTTCCTTATCATGTTTGTGCCTTTATAGCAAGACGAGGGACAGTTGTCTCTTGTACCTACGTCCTGTGAAGATCAGCTTAGGGAATTTACTAAAGGAAATCTTACCTCTTCTAAATCCACGATAGCCCCATACGTGGATAGCCATCGGCTCCCAGAATGACATCGTAGCCCTCCATGGGAATACAGATCAAGTCAGCTCTTAGATTGAGTTCACCAATCTTAACATGAAACCAATGGATAGTATTATTCATTGATCCCTTTCTCCTAGTGGTGTTGTAACAGGTAATTCAAATGTCATAGATGAGTTTCTCATTTAAGTTATCAGCAAATGCTTGTGATATGAATGAATGTGTTGCGCCAGTATCAAACAAAACAAATGCTGATTGTGAAAAGACTGGCAGTGTACCTTCCACCACTCCACCTTCTCGGTGGTGTCCACTTCTTGCAACGCCTGCAGTCGGACGAGCTTCTTCTGTCCTATAGGACGCTTTTCATTTTCTTTTAACATAGGGCAGTCCTGGATGCGGTGATCACGACTCCCACAACGAAGGCATGCACCTGCCTTCCTCCACACTCTTCTGCAGTATGGCCCAGCTTGTCACAGTGTTTGCATCTGGGCTTGTTGTTTGGGGCAGTAGTAGTGGGGACTTTGGGGCTTTCGCTCTTGCTTGGCCCATCAGTGATACTTAATGGTCTTTTCTTGCTGTAGGCAGGCCTGCTTGGTACTCAGAAGTCAGTTCCTTCTTTACCATTCTACACCGTTGATGCGATCAGAGATCGGTTGCATCCTCGAGTAGTTGTGCTTTCCTGACCATCTCTGGGTAGGTCTGAATGTCCATAGGTGCCAATTGGGTGATGTATGCAGGCCTGAGCCCCATTAAGAACCTTTCCGCCTTCATCTTCTCTGTGCTCACCAGATGATGGCATAGCGCGCCAATCGGGAGAACTGAGCCTCATACTCAGCAACAGTCAGGTTCCTTTGCTTCAGAGCGGCAAATTTCAGATGCTTTCCTTTCTTGGACCCTCTCTGAGAAGTACTTGGATTGAAATGCTCCTTGAACTCCTCCCAAGTAAATTGCGCATCCTCTCTCGTTGCCTCAATGGACTCCCACCATGCACGGGCATCTCGTTCTAACTGGAACGTAGCTAGCAGTATCTTGTCCCCATCCGCACATTGCATGACGCAGAAGATACGCTCAATCTCCTTGAGCCATTTCTCGGCCTCATCAGGGTCTGTGCTACCACTGAATCGAGGCAGATTCAGGTTGCGGAAATTTCTATGTAAATCACCAGCTGCTCGGGTGTTGTTGTTATTATTGTTGTTGGCCCCAGCAGCCTGAAGTAAAGCTTGAGTGAGTTGCTGAATCATGTGTTGCATGTCACGGAGTTGAGCACGCTCCACTGCCATTGTTGAGTTTAAGTTCCTTCAAAGAGAATGTTTAATGTAAGTCGTGAGTTTGCACTAGGTTTGTGCGTGTGTGAGTTTATTTTATCTCATTACCCAAGGTTCTACCCTCTCACATAGGTATGGAGTTAGACTCTAAGTCAAGTCAAGTCAAACTAGATCATCCTATACTTAAGAATAACCTAGGCTCTGATACCACAAAACTTTACGCCCCGACGCGGAATATCGGAGCGGGATTACAGTTATTAAATAGTACAAAGTGAGAAATAATTGCAATCATTGCCAAATGGAATAATACCACATAAACTCCATTTCATTAATAATCCACATTCATCATTACATTCACTAATAACTCATCATCTTCATAAACTGACTAATAATCAACGTATTAGAGCCAAAACTAGGGCCCTGAGTACTTTATTCAAACTCAAAACTATTACATAACGACTAACTGACTCACTAACTCATAACTATGCTAACATACTACTACTAGATAGCACTGGATGCTGAAATGGTCTCTCTTGAGTCTCCTCATCGGTCCCATCCTCGTGAGTGTGGTCATGATCCGACTCACCTGAAACACACATCAAATAAATACGCAGGATGAGCGAATATTGCCCAATAGGACTTAATATCTCATGAACACAAGCATGCTTTAAATAGTTAATGTTTTTAAAGGTAGGTTAACTAGAGAGTAAAGTCATGTAGAGCATGTTATGATAACGAGAGAACAATTGCAACTGGCATAGGGAAATTAGTACAATGAGAATGATAATAGAATGACCATGTAACGATATAACATGTAAATTGCACAACGGTGCACTAGTAACGATCACACTTGCACTTGTAGAATAGTACTTTGATTGTCATAGCTTAATCTAGATAGTAAACTGGCACTGGATGCATGCCGTAACACATCCTTGATCATTTTAACTCACATGGGCACTGACACTTTTCGAGCACTCTTCCCAGGACCTGATTGGGCCCTATTGCGCTGGCATTAGTCATTTCTTTTATCTTAGACAATCACACGAATGGCCATTAGAGTACCAAGAAGAGATAAGAGAGTACTAGACGAGATAGATGAGAGTAGAGAGAACATGAATAGATAAGAGGATTGGACATTTGATGAGATAGGGACATTCCGTGAAACACATAAAATTCCGATAGTAACGGTTGCACAGCACCAGGTCGGGTGCCGACAGTCTGGTAGAAGTCACAACCACCCCCTTAGTCGTGTCGTGAACATGGCCAAATGGTTCGGAGTGATCCCGAGATGAGAAGGAAAAACACTAAGGCATGAATCGTACTGATCCCTAATGTGTATCGGGATTTGGGGTACACCAGCTTGTTGACTAAGGACATGCGCCAAAGCCAAGAAGACTTATGGAGGTCTTGACAAGGAGTCCCTGCCCAGTCGAGAGTATTCCCGATGGTGAGGTGGTCAAGTCAAGAGAAAGTGTGTAGAACAGGTCCGTCGTGCCTTGAGTGCTCGAAGCCGAGGGAAAAACGATAATGGTATTTAAAATGTGGGTATAAAACGAAGATATTTGTATTTAATAAAAATAGGGTAATTTAGTCATTTATTTCTCAATTTACCGAATACATTATTGCATAATTTATCAGGGTCATATGGCATTTAATAATGTTGTGTGTGTGTAAGTGTAAAGAAATCTTGAGGATACGACAAGTCGTGCAAATGTCATTTTAAATAATTAAATTTATATCATTAATGTCATTTATTAATTCACCAAGTCGAATTAACTATAACATGATTTAATCATGGATAAAAGGGTATAAAGCTTAAACAACAGGGCATATGCACAATTTTCCATTTTGGTCGGATTCATAAAAACGCAGCAGACTTACCCGTCGCAATTCAAGTCGCGACGGGGCGGTCGGGCGCGACACGGAACCTGACCGGTCTGGCTCGGTCTGGAGTGAATCGTTGCGGCTTATGCCACCGCGTTCTTGCGCGACGCCATCGGCCGGCGCGACCCCCACTGATATCGCGGCGGATCGCGCCGTCGCGATAACAGGTGGGATTGCCCTTTTTCTTTTCCCTTTTCCCAGGGCGAGTCCTCTATGATACAGGGACGTTCTAAATTCCCTATAAAACCACGGTGATCCAAAAAGCACGAAACTAGTTTTAAACGAAAGTAGACATGTATATCTATCAACATGCATGATTAATATGAAAATAGACAAGGCTTAGACATGCGTTGATCGGGTTACTTTTCAGTGACCTAAACAAGCGTAGTCAGGGTTCAACAAATAATTTAAGATGAATACATGATGAAAAATTCCAAAACTAGAGTCGTTCAAAAGCTAACAAGATTTAGTATTTATGATAATGTTATTGTGATCTAAAGTCAAGTATAAATGAGGTTAACAAGCAAACATGAAGGGTTGGGTGTATGTATCTGACAGGGATTCAAAGAATTAATTCTCCCTCATGGGAGATCGAAATAGAACACAAACTAGGGGTGTTTGAAAGCTATTGCATTGTAGTGTCAATGAGAATTTCTCATAGCATGGGAACAAGTATGTGCAGGGAATTAGAGAGAACATGAGATTTCGGGTTCATGGTGATAGTAGGGCTTCATGAATTAAATTCGCCCAAATGATAAGCAGAATACAACGAAACCATAGGGCTTTTGAAGAGGTACATGAAGGTTACCTAGGATAAGTTTTACATGATTTTTGCTTGAGAGATTGCTTATGTTTTTCGTGGAGTAAGAAAGCCCTAGTTTGATGACGAAAATCAGAAAATCCTCCTTGTTCAAGCCTCCTCCTCCTTGCCCTTCGTTCTCCAGCCTTCCCCTGGTCTCCCTAGGACTCCAGCCATGAACTATGGGTGGTAGGGACGAACTTGTGGTGTATTGGATGCTAGTAGAGTTTTACCCCTTCTAAAAACTCATCCTTTCTATTAATCCGAATTCCATATTTATCACCTTCCTTTCTAGCAATTATCTCTATCTTTTGGGTGGGGAAGAGATTAATTTCGTGGGTAATGAGTTATAGCAAGGCTAGAACTCTTATTTTGGATAAACATGACTTATTTAGTGTTTATCTTAGCCTTTTATTACTATTTACTAATTAATTAGATACGATTTCACTTAATTACATCTCCTCCTAAGATGGGCTTCATCCTATTGGGCCCAATCTATTTGGTTTGGACCATTTGTTTAACCCACTACTAATTTAGCTTAATGGGTTATTACTTTAATTCCCTTTGTTTCCATTTATTTCCCCTTTAATCCATTAATTCTATTTTCCTCATTTATTAAAATAGAAAATTTATTTTTATTCAGTTTTTTAAAAATCAAGGGTGCTACATTTCATGATTGAAGAGCAAAGATAAATGGCAGCTCAAGGATATGCTGAGGGTCAGTCCGTCAACAGACCTCCTCTATTCGATGGTGAAGACTACAACTATTGGAAGACCAGAATGGAGTTCTTCTTCACGGTCTCGATTTCAACTTTGGTCCATCATAGAGGAAGGTGATCTAGTAGTTCTCAATAGTAGAGAAAATTGGACAGATGAAGACAAAAAGAAGATATCTCTAAACAACAAAGCAAAGAGTATACTGTGCTGTGCACTGAGCAAGAAAGAATTCAATAGGATCGCAGCATGCAAGTCAGCAATGGAATTGTGGGAGAAACTTAGAATCACATATAAAGGAATAGACAAAGTCAGAGAAACAAGATATATATCTTGGTAGCTCAGTATGAGAGATTTCAAATGCAACCAGGAGAATCAATCACACAAATGTATAACAGATTCATAGATTTATAAATGGGTTGGCTGGGCTTGAAAAGAGCTATGACATGGAGATATGGTAAGAAAAATTTGAGATCCCTACCAGCCTTGTGGACTCCTAATGTAACAGCCATAGAAGAAGCCACGCCTAAGAAGGATGTCACTTGAAAAGCTTGTTGGGTCACTAATGGCCCACGAAATAAACATGGAACGGCTTGGAGAGTCCTCCAGTAGGAAGAAGCACAAGAACGCTCTCAAGGTAGCAGAAGACACATCTGGTAATGAATCAGATGATAATAAAAGCAATGGGAGCTGTGAAGATGAGGAAGCATTTCTCCCCAGAAGACTGTAGGGAATACTTGCCAAGAAAAAGTATCAGTCAGGGAGAAGATATTTCAAGAAAGGAAAAGACTTCAAGAAATCCAAAGTCAAGGACACAAAGAGATCTGAACCTGTTTGTTATGAATGCAAGAAGCCTGGATACTTAAGGCTGAATGTCCGAAGCTCAAAAACAAAGGTCCAAGAAGAAGGACCACTCAAGAAATTTAGAAATATAAGAGAAAGCCATGGCAACTGCATGGAGCAACGACAACGACTCAGACAGCGAGTCAAGCTCTAGTGAAGAAGAAAAGAAAAATCCACCTGGCCTTCATGGCAAACATAGATGAAAAAGGTACATCTGACTCCTCTTTTAATTCATGCAATGATTCAGATTCAGATAGTCTAGAAGATGCATTCAACGAACTATACAATAAGTATAAAGATTTTGTAAAATATTAAAAACCACTAAGAAAAGTCTTGCATGCTTGGAAATTGCTAACTCAGATTTAAAATCTAAACTGAGCAACTAGAAAAACAAATTTCTAAATTAAAAAGAAGAAATGAACTGTTATGTGAAAATTTAAAAATAAAAAATGAACAGATAACAAACCTGGAAACCAGGAAACCTTAAGCAAACTTAGAAAGGAAGTAGATGGTGATGATGAGAATGCAGAAAGTTTATCCAAGAAGATGAAAGATACATCAATCAAGGATAAGGAAGATCCACCCTTGGAAGAACTATAACAAAAAGAAATTACACATGATGAACTTCTAAAGGTGGAGATACAGAAAGGATCACCCAAAGGACACATCATTGGAGATCCATCGGTTGGGGTAAGAACTAGAGGTAATGTGATTCCTTGCGATTACTTAGAATTTGTTTCTCAAATTAAGCCAAAGACAGTCAATAAAGCACTGTCTAATGAATCTTGGATTCTAGCCGTGCAAGACGAACTAAATCAGTTCAAGAGAAATCAAGTTTGGTCCTTTGTTCCGAGACCATCAGATCATCCTGTGATTGGCACCAAATGGGTGTTCAGGAACAATTGGATGTAGCTGGTGTTATCACTAGAAATAAGCTAGACTGGTAGCTCCAAGGCTATTCCCAAGAGGAGGGCATAGATTTCGATGAAACCTATGCACCATTGGCTAGACTTGGGGCTATTCGAATTTTACTTGCTTATGCATCTGCTTTGGATTTAAAACTTTTTCAAATGGATGTAATCTATATTTTTAAATGGATATAAAAGGAGGAAGTCTATGTAGAACACCTCCTGGCTTTGATGATGCAGATTTTCCATATCATGTTTTTAAATTGCATAAAACACTATATGGTTAAAACAACACCTAGAGCATGGTATGAAAGACTTAGTGCATTTTTATTAACCATGGTTTCATCAGAGGACAGGTAGATAGTACATTGTTTATTGGTCAAAAGTCAAATATATTACTTGTGAAAATTTATGTGGATGATATAATATTTGGATCTACTGATGAATCCTTGTGCAAGTACTTTGAAAAGCTTATGCAGGAGAATTCGAATTGAGCATGATGAGGGAGCTCAACTATTTCCTTAGATTACAATCAAGCAAGGCAAGCAAGGAACACATATCTGTCAAGCAAAATATACCAAGGAATTATTGAAGAAGTTTGGGTTTGATAATGCAAAACCACTATCAACACCAATGAGCACATCGAGAAGGTTAGACAGTGATAAATATGGTAAGAAAGTAGATCAAAAACTTTATAGAGATATGATAGGATCATGCTTTATTTAACTGCTAGTCGACCTGATTTCTATTCAGTGTATGCATGTGTGCAAGGTATCAGGCTGATCCTAAGAAATCTCATTTAATTTCTGTTAAAAGAATCTCTAGATATCTAGTTAAAACTCATGATCTAGGTCTGTGGTATCCAAAATCATGCGAAGTTAGTTTAGTAGGATATTCTAATGCTGACTATGCTGGATGCAAGGTAGATAGAAAAGCACCAGTGGTAGTTGTCAATTTCTTGCAGGATGCTTGATTTCATGGTCCTCAAAGAAGCAGAATTCAGTAGCACTGTCAACAGTTGAAGCTGAGTACGTAGCTGCTGGAAGCTGTTGCACTCAACTACTTTGGATAAAACAACAACTTGAGGATTATGGATTCCACATCAAGACCATCCCATTGCTGTGCAACAACACCAGTGTAATAAATCTCACCAAAAATCCAGTCCAGCACTCCAGGAAGAAGCATATAGAGGTTAGATATTATTTTATTAGAGATCATGTAGCAAATGGTAATATAAATATTTCTTTTATAGATACTTTAAATCAGTTGGCAGATATCTTTACAAAGGCCTTACCTGAAGAGAGATTACGTCTCTTAGAAGGGAATTAGGCATGTGCAATTTATAACAGATTTTTCTACATATAACTGAAACAATAAAAACTTCACAGATAGGTTTTCTCTCTCCTAAAATCAGAAAAATCCTTTATTGCTTGCGTCATAAAATGCTATGACTTTTTCGGGATGATTCGTTATTATTTCTATTATCTTATGCTCTTTTGTCGTTATCCGCATTTAATTCTCTGTCATTTCAAAAAGCACCTTTATGTCCTGCCAAAGCACGAAATCCATGTCATATCGATTTCATTTTTCTCACTCCTCTCTTTTGACTTGCCTGGAGCGATAAAACCTATCGATTCCAGACCTCTCTCTTTGTGAGTTCATAGAATCCCTCTGTTCCCGCCAAAATTTCTTGAGGGCTTTTGTACCATTCCTTCCCACGATCCTCCAGAAACTTTCCCTGTTCATTTCCATGGCGGCTTCTGGGGTTTTCTGGAACTGTGGTGGATACAGCATCGCCTCCCACACAACAGAGTAGCGGGAGAGGTTTGCAGCAGTGAAGATAAAGCTGTGTGGCAACAAGGCAGTGGATGCTGCAGATTTAGAGAAAGATGGAATGCACAGTGTGGTAGCAGCGATGCAGAGGATGAAATGGACAAGGATTGTAACTATTTCAGAGGCAGCAATCCAGACCGGTAAGGCTTTCTATACCTGCCTAAAATTTGAAGAGGACGGGGTCCCTTACCTCCACAGTGAAAGGTCCCCCATCCACATAACATATGATCTTTTGGAAAGTTTGTTTGAAGTGTCTACCTGTAACAAACCGAAAATCATTATTTGTTGTAAAACTTGAAAAATAAGGTTATTGGACTTAACCATCATTCTTAGATGAATTAATTAATATTCGGGGAATGCTTAGTTTAATGAGTTACCCCATGTCGTACTCGGACGTGGGCGCTCCCACAGGGCGATACTGAAAAACTGTAACAAAAATAAAATCTGAGAACACCATAATTTCCAAAAAAAGTGTGGAGATATCAAAAATGTAAATATCCAAATTTTTCAACATTCGGATTTTGAGATTAAGTCGACGCGACCATTTTCCGAGTGATTTTTCACCCACTGTAAAATAAATTCTAAAAATTAAATTAAAATCACCATAATTTGTAAAACCATCACATTAGCCTATGGCTGAAATTTTACCACAAATGGATATCGTTTGGATACATTTGCATAAGAATTATTGGGTCAATTGATTTATGGCTCAATTACGTAAACTATTTATGGGATTTTACATGATGACGTATCTTGGGTGATGCAAGCTCATGTCATGGTGGGTTAAACCTCTTACACGTTGGTGATTGAGGTGTAGGTGTGAGGTTGGGAGCATGTGCCATGTGTAAACACATAAAAACAAGGGGTTTTACTATTTACATCTGTGCATGGAGGTGTCACCAGGCATGGATTGGACGATGGGTTATAAAAGCCACTCATCTTCCCTCATTCGTACCTTTCCACACCCTTTGTTCTAGCCCCTATTTTTGTCTTTCCATGTTCCTTGCTGCTAGAAGTGCTGCTGGAGTTCCTGGCTTCATAGCTTCTGCAACTATTTCGGTTTCTGCTGTTGCTGCAACTATAGCTACTTCTACCTTGGAGTCAACTTGCTGTGGAAGCTACTGACATTGCTAGCAAGTTATTTACTTTGGAAGGAGTTTTCTTTTACTTGTTAGGCTCTTTCATTAAGATCACGTGGAAGTTCACTTGTTAGCAAGGTAGGATTCATCTCCCTCTAATTCAGTTCTATCCTCCACACATGACAAGGAATTCTTGATAAATCGACAAGTTGCTATACCTGTAGTTCTTCTATTTTTCCTCCATTATGGTACACTTATTCTTGTTGAGAGAAGAACAATATTGTTCTACTTTAAAAAAAACTTATTCCTATCTTCTTCTCCCATCCTGGGTCCTTATATATGATGATAGAGTTTATTGGAAGTCGTAGTACCTTTAGAACCGTGTGGTTATTTCTGTTCAGATGCTTGGTACTTCATGCCTTGATTTAGATCCATGAAATACTTTGAGATTTAGTAACATCTTGTAGGAATTTCCAACAAACTATTGCTATCAAGGTTATACTTGCAGCACTACGCCATGTTTAGTTTCTAGCTAAGGCAGGTTTGGATTGCAAACCTCATGTTTCATCTTGTTTTTTAGCTTACAAATCACTGTGAAAACTACAATTAGATTCTTATAATTGATATAAATCATGTCTTGGTCCATAGGTTCCATGATTAGAGTTTTTAGGATGAATTTAAAGAGTCATTTCTGGAATAAAAAACCAGCAGCTGTTGACAGGGAGAAGTTACCGTCGACAGACTTCACTTTCACAGAACCTGTGAACTGCTGGGACAGCAGTAGCTGGTCGACAGCCAGCCCCTTTGTTGTCGACAGGTACTGTCCCACCAGAAAATCCGTTCTGGAAGCCTCTATCTGTCGACAGCCACTTCCTGGCTGTCGACACATGCTGTCCTGAACTGAATTTCAGCAATCTTTCTTGTACCAATCCTTGTCAAAACTTCAACCTATTAGCATAGCAGCTACCCACTTATTTCCTTGGTATTTACTGTCATACTACAGCAACGTTTACCCACATTGTGTACCTTAATCTCCCTTGAATATTCTTAAAGTGTCAATACGAATAGTACTCCGTTGAGTCTATTCTCCAGTATTCGGTAATTGAGTTTATAAAATCTGACCACCTGAGAGTTCATATACTTGAACACCTTATGAGATGAGAATAATTGATGAAGACATTTATTGGGTCCTTGGACCCCTTGATTAATATGCCTGTGCAAATAGGGCTGGTCCAGTCCTGGGAGGAGCACCCAACATCATTTTCGGACCACGTGGAATGATAAAGGGCGTTGGGATGTTTGGCATTGCATGAAATACTTTTTGACTATGGTCGTCGTGATTCCTGTACTATGTAACTGATATATGAACCAATTTTTGAACTATATACCTGAGCATGCCCTGTGTTTTACTGTCACCTTATCAAGTTACCGTCCTGATATTTGATAATGTCTCTTTGATATCTGTTCTATCCTTGTCTTGGCTATCATGTGTTCACCTTTGAATTATGGATTTGAATTCTACTGAGCTAGTTAGCTCACTATTTCCTACTCTTTTCAGGTAACTCAGATGGGGGTGAAGTTTAAGGGCATGTGTGCTGAGTGAATGGACGTGTTAAGCCGTGCCAACTTTTACTGTTCTTTTTAAGTAATATGTGACAAGATGTATTGAGTAAATTTTGTTTTTAATCTACTCATCTCTTAGTTGTAATGAGGAGTACTGGTGTAATAAGACTCCCACGCTTTATGTTATGAATATAAAAACTTAGTATTATCTTTTGTGCCTATTTTCTATCACTTCCAATAAATAGCCTTTTATTAGGACATGACACTACCATTGTTGCAGTGGGGTAGACAGCGTCGACATCCATGTTAAAGGTTTTGGGATAATCGGAACTGAGTACAAATTGAAGGATGACAAGATTGACATCAACTAGTTAAATGCTTATAACCGGATTTTGCACTTCACAGTTTGCCAGATCCTAGTACCAAGGAGCGCAACTTTCTCCACTTTCCCTAAGGTAGATTCAAATATGTTGTTTTGGGCTATTCAGAATCAGGATATCAATATGGCAGAAGTGATTATTGAGAGGATGAAGTTTGCAACTGCAATGACTTGGGACAAGTAGATCACTGACGTCTCTCTACCATATGCTCACCTACTGACAAGGATTTTCCAGCATTCAATATAAATTTGAATGGTGAAGTGTCAGAGAAGATGGGACAAGCTATCAGGTCTAGAAACTGAAGAAGAGCGACTTTTCTCTAGTAGCCGGTGTTTGGACAAAAACTTCAGTTGCAGAAGGAGAGGCCATTATCGAGTAAGCTCAAGAATTTCCTCAAATTCCAGAGGCAAAGGGAGAACCAAAAGTGAGGATTGAAGACCCTGTCGTAGAGGCTTCAGCTGTCCTAGCAGTCCAAGAAGAGGCAGCAGAAATCAGAACAGAAGAACCAGTGGCAAGTGCTAGTAGAATTGAAGCAATTCCTCCCAAGCACATTGAGCTCGTAGGGCAGCTATCAGAGGTTGAGTCCCCTTCGACAGTTGTTGCATCAATAATTCAAGAAGTGTTGGAAACTGTCGTCAGTATTCAGGGGGAGTAAGAAGAAAGTGTTCCAGAAGTTGTGGTACCAGGCCATAGTGAAGTTCAGATGGAAGATGCTCCTGCTCAGGGGGAGCCTGAAATTAAGAAGGAAGATGAAATTCAGAGGGAGCCCGCAGCTAATGCCCCTGCCGATTAGTTCCAGGAAGGTGTTGTGGAGAGCACCTCAGATGATGATGACAGTGTGGAGCCAGTTGCTAGCACATGTGTTTAGGGCAAAGGTGTGGCCACTGAAATTCCATTACTTACAAGGAAGGCACACCGGAGGTCGAAGAAGAAGAAGGTTCATGTGCACTTAAAACCAGTAATTGATAGATTAGATGCACAAGGACAGATTATGCTCTGTTCAATCTGATATTTCCTCAATTTTCATAAGTCAGAGCACTGGAGTGAAGGAAATGGCTATGATTAAGGCAGTACTGCGAGGAATAAAGAATGAGTTGGTGAGCATGAAGCAGATGATATCAATTCATTCAGATTTAGTGAGGGCGCAAGTTTCCACTCTTGCCCCTCCTGCTCCAACTTCTGCAGTGCCTGAGAATAGTTCAGGGTCATCAGGGCTAGTTGCAGAAGAAGCAGTCCGGCCATCAGGGCCATATGGTGTTGAGGAATCTGGGCCATCAGGGCCAAAGGTTGCTGAGGCATTGATGTAGTCCAATCCTGCACAAGAAGTTGGGCCACCAGGGCCATCCTTTGAGCAATCAGGGCCACCAGGGCCAGTTGGGGATGAGTCAGGGCCATCCGAGCCAGTGGAATCTCAGGCTGAGCAATTAAGATCTGAAAAGACTGTAGAATAGGCTATGCCCCCAGAGCCACCTTCTTCTCCTCTTCAGACTCCAGCCCTCCTTCTCCACCTCATCCTCCACTGCTCCTCCAGCTCTGCCACCTAAACAAAACCGCTTCCCAAAAACATCTCCTCACCTACACCTTTCCTGCCACCTCCTCCTTTCTCCTACTTCCTCCACATTTATTCCTCCTCCTACTTCTGAGGCACCTTCAGCACCCTCCTCAGCTGGAGCCTCATTCTTCTGGTCCCTCATCAGCTGGACCATCTGTACCACCTCCTTCTACTTCTATTCTTTCCTTCATACTCCTACTCCTCCCCCTTTTGTTACCATTATTCCAGAGGGTGCCCAACTTGAAAGTCACATTATACAGGACATCAAAGAAGAGTTTGAAGTAGCCATACTTCGCTCAGTCCTATCAGTTGGCACTCACATTCATAGGACAGGCTCTTCCAGTCATATTCCTAAAAAGAGAAAACTTTCTTCAAACCTTGCTCTTTCTTCTGAACCCTTTTCCTCCTCTTTGGTTTTCTCTCACTGTTGAAAATCGAAGGAGGTCTCTCTATTGTGAATTCCTTCAAAAATGTATTTTTGCCACTATTTTTGGACTTCCCCACCTCAATCTCACTGAACATCTAAATGTTGTTCTTCCCATCTCTTCTCTTTCCAAAGCTGACCAGTTAAAATTTTTCTCTATGACTAAGGCTCGGGGCCATCAGTCTCTATACAGGAAATTCATACTTGCCAGATCTGATCGATTTCCCCCAGGGATCACCACTCACTCTCTCTGAGTGGTTTGTGATTCATCACAAGAATACCTAGGGTCCATTTATCCAGAAGGAGATCAAGCTTATCAGATATTTCCAGATGTTCAATGATTACAGATATCTCCATAATCTGCTAGAGGTTCAGCTTGGCCAATTCCGGCAAGCTATTTCTCTTCTCAGTTCACATACTGCAGCCTCCACCTCAATCCAAGTGGACTTCACCTTATTGAAAAATGCCAGATGTTGTGTTCCTGCCTCCCCTTCATTCTTTGGTAATGGAATCTACTGTGGGCTCGATCATTTTTGAAAGGTTTACCCGAGTCATGGGCCGCATTTTTGTTCAGAAAGGGAATTTACTTGCATTCCACCACTTTCTATTCGGGGAATATCATCAGGGCCACCTCAAATCTGATGTTCTTGAACCTCTTCTATCTGAATGTGAGCGGCTCTCTCCAGCTGATTGGGAAACGCATTACCCCCTCACTGCTCAGTAGCTTATTGATCTCAATACCTCTCAGGAGAGAGCAAATAAACCTCCTCTTTCTGCTAAAGATTTTCTAGATTTGAACTCCATTCACCTTGTTCAAGACCCTTTTTCCATCTAGGTTGCGAGATACAAGATTTATGTCTCTTTGAAAAAGGAACTGAAGGCAAATCAGATTTCTATCCAATCTCAGTTGATCAGTTTCTACAAGATGTCTCTTGGCAAGGATGAATATGCCAATTCTTAGAACCTCGAAGGCAACTTCATATCCAGCGGATGGTTCCTGTTATGGGATCTTCATACACTATTGCTTGGGGTGGTTTTCAAATTTATTTTGAAGAGCAGGAACTCAAGGCTTGGCCCATTTATTACCCGCCATGCCTCTTTCTTGTCTCCTGCCTTCTATCTTCTGTACCCCCGCAGTGATCTAATATAGTGTTGCTTGCCTCCCATTCATCTTTCTTCCCTCTTTCTTTGTCTATTTTGGTTTCTTTTTGCTTAATGACAAAAGGGGGTGAAATAAAACATTCTGAAATACATATCTACATTCTTTAAACTTTATTTAGAAAATTTCGTTAAGTTTATTTCAGCACATTACATATTATGGTTTGCTATGTTTTGTCATCACCAAAAAGGGGGATTGATGATCAGTCCATCCCATATAATTTTATTATTTTATAATTTCTTTTGGTGATTAACAAAACCTTAACAAATATTTCTAACAATCCTTATGAAGTTTATCCACAGGGAATAAGTCCACCAAAATCTGTAAGTTATTCTCTTACACTGATAGTTAAAGTTCAGAGCATGAATTTCTTCAAAGTCCACATCGATTTCCTTTGTAAAAGAACGATTCTATCGCTACAGCGATTTCATCTTATAACGATTTGATAAGTGAGTATAACGATTTCGGCTTGACAATGATTTCATAAGTGAAATATCGATTTCGGTTTCACAATGATTTCATAAGTGAAACATGGATTTCAGTCTCACAAAGATTTCATAAGTGAAACATCGATTTCAGTCTCACAACGATTTCATAAGTGAAACATGATTTCGGTCTCACAACAATTTCGTAAGTGAAACATCGATTTTTCGGTCTCACAATGATTTCATAAGTGAAACATCGATTTTGGTCTCACAATGATTTCATAAGTGAAACATCGATTTCGGTCTCACAACGATTTCAGCTTCACAATGATTTCGTAAGTGAAACATCGATTTCAGTGTTACAACGATTCATTATGTGAAACAACGATTTCGGCTTCATAACGATTTCATAAGTGAAACATCGATTTCGGTCTCACATCGATTGCCTTATTGTACATCAATTTGTTTATATCGAAACAACGATTTGCTTGTACATCGATTTGCTTATATCTGTAGAAGGATTTGCTTGTACATCGATTTGCTAATATCTGTAGAACGATTTGCTTGTACAATGATTTGCTTGTACAACTTTTGCTTGTACATCGATTTTCTTATATCTGTACAACGATTTGCTTGTACATCGATTTACGTATATCTGTACAACGATTTGTGTCACAACGATTTGCTTCTACTTAAACATGAGATTGCTTGTACATCGATTTGCTTATATCTGTAGAACGATTGTGTTCACAACGATTTGCTTCTACTTAAACACGATTGCTTGAACATTGATCGCATCGACTTCATGAATACATCTATTATTCTCATGATATCTTATATATACTTTCAAATATCAAGGAGTTCGAACTCTTCCCATGAATATCTTTGTATCCTGCATTTATTGTGACTGTACACATTATCTTTCTGTCGCATATCTGAATGCTTCTACACCCATGACACAATAGCAAATACTTTATCAGGTGACAGAATAGCATTTCCATTTTGATGTACATTCTTACTGCATGGTTTCTAACGTTGACTGACAAGCATAGAGACAGTCTAGCTGTCTATGGTTTGGCATTTATTGTGTGCAGGTCTTTGTCAGTACCACATCCTACAACGTTGGACAACTAGAAGTTGAATGCTAAGAAGTCTCACCTGGAAATAGGAGGGATGAGCTTTACAATAGAAGCTCAGTAGGGACTACCAATCTCCTACTGGCTCTAACAGGAAGAAGAATATATATATCAATTAAATAACAACAGTTATATCTTCTACCTATGAAAGAACGTGCAGAAACAAAGCTACTAACTAACAATGGTACGGAAGTACTACACGGTCTGAAACTCCGTTCGACTGCTCGTCGTGACCAGCACACAGCTAGTAAACACAGACAGGGGGAAACCCTGCCTGGACAAGAAACACTAGCTACGGAATGTACTACCACTAGTCAATTAGTGAAATTCTAAGTTGTTGCTTGGGGACTGGACGTAGGACTCCTTGGGATAGGAGGTCCGAACCAGGATAAAATCCTCCTATGCTTGTGTGCTTGCTTGTTTGTCTTCATTATCATTAACACTAACTATCGATTGTAGTGTTTTGTGTTTAGCATTTTTATTGACAAGTTTTAATCTAAAAGAATTTTTTAGAATCCCATTACCCCCCATCTGGGCTTGCTAGCTGGGCAACAGGTGATTCCTCTAAGAGAGGACAGTCTTGTAACTGATGCCCCAAACTGCCACAATGTAGGCATGCACCAATTTTTCGCCAACAGTCCTTAGTCACATGACCTGGCTTATGACAATGAAAGCAGATGATCCTGTAAAACTCTTTGTTACGTTTCTTTTGTGGGTTTGCCTTCTTGTTAGGGTGGTGTCTTCTTTTTCCATTCTTATTGGTCACTTTTCTAATCTCTTTAGTCGTCTCCAAGGCACTTTCTAGCAGTTGGGCAGCTCGTTGACATGCCCGAACTAACTTTTGAGTTGACCTCATTTCATCTTGTATTGCCATACGTTTGCCGTCCATTAAGGGTCCCTTCAAGAATAAGGTTGACATTAGTAACTTTGAGCTAATATGTATATATATATATATATATATATCTTAACTATGGTTCTACCCAATCCTCACTTAGGCATGGTAACTGACTTAGACATGTGTCATGTCAGTCCATCCTAAAACATCCTAGACTTAAAATATCCTAATAAGGACATCCTAGGCTCTGATACCAACTGTCATGCCCCGCCAATTTAGCAGTGAAATAAATACGAGAGACGTGAACAAAGTAGATAGGAATGTAAATTGCATGTATAATCGCATAATTCAGAGCAACTAATAGACAATACTTGGAATAAACTCTTCATTTTATTATAAATCGTCAAGACTAATACAACCACTAATTCGGAGCTAATACATAGGGCTCAAAGACATCATTACATTGGTAAGGAAATCTAAGTAAGTATCTAACTAGACTCTATTATACTAGGGTAATTTCATCGCTATCTCTCGGGTCCTTCCCCGTTGATGTGTGTATCGCCAATATCTGATTTACCTGAAACACATATAACAATTAGCAAAAGGTGAGCGATAACGCTCAGTAGGACTTAATATCTTGTGAAACAGGCATGCTTTAAGTGATTAATGTCTTGTAAAGCAAGATAATTAGATAGAACGAGAGTAATATCACAAGATAGCGAGAAAACAATAGTCCTTTCCAAAAAGAATATTGCAAAACTAGCATGATAAAGGGATTGTCCATATAATGAGATAGCATGTATGGTTGCACAAAAGTGCACTAGTCACGATAGCATGTTGGTTGAACTTCTTGTCAACAAAGAGAACATAGTAATTGTATTGATTGTCTTCGATTAATTTTGATAGTATGGTACTTGGATGTTATGCCGTACACCTTGATCATGACACTCCCATAGGCAAATGGTACTTCCGGGCGCTCCTCCGAGGACTGTTGAACCACTCTTATATTTTACCCTTATATTTTGGTCATAACAAAACTTATGATTAATTAAATATTATTAAATATATTTAATATCATGTTTTCCTAATAAATATAAATTTATGGCATTATTGCTGTGTGATTTACACTGAAAAGTCAAATCGATGTCTATTCAATATACATCGACTTCAGTTCACTAAGTGTCACAACGATTTCCATACAAATTCATCGATTATGGTTCATATCTTGCAGACATCGATCTCATTAAAACAATGATTTGATCGGTGTAATGATTCGGTAAGTTAAACAACGATTTGATCGCTGTAACGATTCGGTAAGTTAAACAACGATTTGATCATTGTAACGATTCGATAAGTTAAACAATGATTTGATCGCTGTAACGATTCGATAAGACAAACAATGGTTTTCGTTTACTCAAACAACGATTAGATAGCAAACAACGATTGCCTTTACTAAAGAACGATTTGATCAAAACAACGATTTGCTTTCACTTAAACATCGATTTTGTACAAACATCGATTTCATGTAAACATCGATTTCACTTAAACATCGATTTTGTTCAAACATCAATTTCATGTAAACATCGATTCTGTTGGAAACATCGATTTCATTAGAACATGGATTCTGTTCAAACATAGATTTCAACTTAAACATCGACTCAGATGTTTCAAATACTTTTGGCGCCTAATGAAAGTGAAATATATTTCATTTGCGTGATCTTCTATCTTTCTGATAGAAGATCTTTTTGCATATCTCTCTAGATCCCTTCTTTCCTGTCGGACAAATAGGGCTTACCTACCACTTCTGGGTGACAGTAGAAAACACAGAAGTGTAAGCCTTTTTGACATAAACACACTTGAAGTAAAACCATCTTCTATACTTGCAGACCTCGAAGACCATCAAATGGATGACAGTCAGGAGAAGAAGAATAGAAAAATCAGCAACGACTAGAAGAGTTCCAACAGATCTCTTCAACGGATCTATTCAAAGCCTCTTATATAAAGATGAAGCAAGGCTGAAGAACAACACAAGAGAGCTTTCCTAAAGTTTTTTAAATAGAGTGTACATCCAGTGAAGAACCAAAAACTCTAGATACACTCAAAGAAAAAGTGAGAAAGAGCCCGAGCCCAAGAAGAAGTGCTCAAGCGTCTGAAGACCTTCAAGCTTCAAGCTCCTTCTCCTCTCTTCTCTCTCTCTGTGGTCATTGTAAATCTAGGGGAGAGTCTGTGGCTGAGAGCTAGAGTTCTTAGTGTTCATCTTATAATAGCTCTCGGTCTGTTCTTTCTTTTCTAAGAAAATTTGTGTCCAGCTGTAGGACTATATACAATGTAGAACCTAGCTAGAGGTTTAAGTCTAGCAGAACCGCATTGGAGTTTGTACCAGGAGGTTGGCTTCTTGACCTGTAAGAGAAGTGGGCTGCCTTCTTGCCCGGGAAAGAGAAGAAGACCAGCTGGGGTGCTGGGTGTATACTGTCTGTGAGGGGGACTGTACCCTTGGTTAGTAAAATCCCAAGAGATTGCTTGGGGACTGGACGTAGGTCTTCCATGTGAGAAGGGCCGAACAAGGATAAATTCCTTGTGTGATTGTTTATTTGCTTCCGCACTGCAGCTCTCTATCAACCAACTAACCAAACATTCAAGTGTTAATTTTCTACATTTAAAGTTACTATTTCATATTTCAGAAAAACCTATTCACCCCGCCTCTAGGTTAGCTTGTTGCCGTACCAAAAAGGCCAACTAGGACCAGATCGGGCCCTTTATAATGTTGCTTGGCATAGTTATGTTTATTATCTTAGACAATCAAGAGATGGCGAAATAGAGTTCTAAGAATAAATGAGAGTATTGAAGAATAGACGAGAGTTTAGAGAGAATGTGAACAGATAAGAGGATATAGATAGTAGATGAGAACGAAAGTTATGTTCGTAAAACAACGATAAACAGGCGATAGTAACAGTTGCACAACACTCATAATTGTGTGCTGGCAGTCAGGTAGAAGTCACTAACCGCTCAATGGCTGTGCTACGAACACAAGACAGAGGTCCGATGTGATCTCTAAGGTGAGAGAGAGAAACTAAGCTCGTTGGATCATGTTGATCCCAAGGGTAAAATAGGTATTAATGGTACAACTTGCTCGTCGGCAATGGACGTCCGCTAAAGCTAAGGAGTCTTATGGAGGCCTTGACAAGGAGTTCATGGTCCATTCAGGAGTATTCCCAATGGAGAGGTCGTCCAAGTCAAGATAAAGTGTGTATAGAAACGTTTGTCCGTCTTGCCTTGAGTACTCGAGGCAGAGGGACGCGATAACAGTATTAAATCGAACGAATAAAGTGAAAACAAGTCATTTTAAAACAATAGAGAAATTTACATGAATAATTTCACTTGATTACCAGATATATTATTAAATAATTTTTGTAAGGTCTCGTGGCAAAATTCTCATGTTTGGTGTGTGCATGTAAGAGAGAATCAAGCTAGCATGTGAGAGTTGTGCACACATCTTTTAATTAATAAAATCATATGAATATTATCAAAAATACATTAGCATATCATCACTGTTCATAATAGTGCATTACAAGGGTTAAACCATGATTATAGAACATGATCAACGAGGTTTACATGAAAATTAGGGTTTTTGGAAAAACCCAATGAAATCGCGATGGGGTACCTGTGTGTTCAAATCGCGATGGTAGGTCTATCACGTTCAAGGGAGTCGATGCAGGAAAATCATCGATACTGTGAAACGTGACGGGATTACCTATCGCGACCAGGGCAATCGGTCCAAAATTGCAACGTCATGGTCAGTCGCGTTAAGGCCAATCAGAACAGGTCATGGAGACGCGACGCAGTGGCCGTCGCGTTCATGTCGCGACGTGCGTCACTATCGCGATTCGGATGAGAATGCGACTAGTCGGGCCGTCGCGTTCTCAGTGACCTAGGCCGAGCCCAAAAGGGGAATTGGGTCACCTTGGGTTGCAGTCAAGTCCTCCAAGGGCTTGACAGATGGTTCTTTAAAAATTTGTATACTCAATGAAAAATCATGAAACCAGTTTTAAATGAAACTAGACTTGTAGAGGCATTAACAGTAAAGAGTAATTATATTTCTATTATGTTAGAGCATGCTATTTACAGGTTCTTCATGATGAACCAAAAATTAGACACAGTGATGAAAAATAATTTTATTCAAAAAGGGTACTTGATAGAAATTAGGGAAATAGAATCATTAGATCCCTCACATCATGTAAAATGTACAGTAAAAGTTTCATGCCATGACATCAAGTATGAACAGGGATTTATGGCGAACATGAGGGGTCGGCTACATGTTCTCAATAGAACTTTGGGCATGAAATACTCATAAACGACATGATGAAGGCTTTCAAAAGATGGGTTCATGATCTGACTAGGGTTAAGTTTAATTTAATTTTGCTTGAGAGATTGCCTACCTTTGAGTGCTTTTGTGATCCCAGGGTTAGAACTTGAAAAACACGAAGAGCTTCCTTTCCTAGCTCCTCTTCCATGAATTCCTCCTCCTTTGGCCTCCTTCCCACATCCAAGAGATCCCAAATGAACATTTGGGTCAGCCATGAGGGTTTGAAAGGTTTATTTAAAGATCTTGTAGTGTTATTCCTAATACAACTCTATCCTACTCAACTCCGAATTTTTCTTATTATCTAGTTTCTTTCTAGTATAAATCCTCCTATTTAGGTTAGGATGTGATTCAATTCGTGGCCAACATGTAGGGTTAGGTTAGGAGTCTATTTTGGATATATATGAGCCATATAGTGATGTGTTTGACCTTTTTAATTAGGGAATTATAGAATGTGTAATCAACAACCGGTCATTTCTCGACCGGTTACTTATTTTTAGGTCCTTTGACCAATTGGGTTTAACATCCGGTCCATTTCTTCTACTTACTTATTTTTAGGTCCAAAAGGCATTCCATCGTCAGTTAACTGACGGTGGAAGACAGTGACCGGCATCACCCCCACCTTGCTCTTGGGCACCTCGCAGCTCCTGCTTCTGGGGATGATGTCGACCACCATGGCGTCGCCCCCGAAGTTGCAGGGTCCATCCTCGTCGATCCTCGCCATAACGGCACTCTTGCTCTTCGGCACCACCACGGTCCAGCCGCCGGTAGGCGAGGCCCCCAGAGAGCTGTGTGAGGAGGCGACGCACATAAGCTCCCTCAGGTTGTCGTCGCCGCTGCTGCTGCAGCCGCCACTGTCGGACCTCGTGAAGCAGCCGGCGTAGCCCCCTGGGACCCCCGATGGGTGCCTGGTGATGCCGCAGGAGGAGGCCCGGTTGACGATCCCCGTCATGCCATTCACGTACAAGTCCCTGGCCCGACACAGCACCGTCCTCGTCGATCCTCTCCATGCCGGCACTCTTGCTCCTCGGCACCACTGCGGTCCGGCCACTGGCGGGCGAGGCCCCTGGAGAGCTGTGTGAGGAGGCAGCGCGCACGAGCTCCCTTAGGTCGTCGTTGCCGCTGCTGCTGCCGCCGCTGTTGGACCTCGCGAAGCGGTCGGTGTAGCCCCCTGGGACCCCCAACGGGTGCCTGCTGATGCCACGGGAGGAAACCCGGTCGGCGATCCCCGTCATGTCGTTCACGTACAGGTCCTTGGCTCGACACAGCGCCGAAGCTCCTGCAGATTTCGCCCGATGTGCTCAAGCCCCCTTTTGGTCTCTGGTTTCCGCAAACAGAGCCCTCACGGAAGATAGACGGAAGGGGCTAAATATAATGGAAATTGGGTTATTGGACCTAAAAATAAATGGGAGGTCAACAAATGGACTTAAAATAAAAAAACCCATTGTTGAATTATGAATTTTATAGTATTTTCTTTTATTACGTCTTTCTAAACTCTGTTAATTATGAGTCTCCTATATTTATCCTAATTTTCTCTTATCTAAATCTCATTTTCAGATTAGGATAGAGCCAAGTTTCATGGCTATTGGGTTAGACTAGGGTTATGACTCTTTATTAGATGATTACATGAGTTGTAGAGGGATTTTCTTGCCCTTTTTAAGCTACCCATAATTAGCTACGAATTTTGACCTATTTATCTCTTATCCATCATGTGGACTCCTGTTTTTTGCCCACTAACTCATGTATGCACCAATAACTCGTCGTCGCGTCAGCATCTCGGCTGAACCTGATCGCGTCGGCTTGTCAGTCGCGATTTGAACACGTTGACCCGACCTATTGTGACCAGATCATGGTCGTCACATTGGCCCAGTGTGTCGCGATCTGAACGCGACACTGGCCGACGTCGCGACTTGACTGTCTATTTCAAAAATCTAATTTTCGGGTAAAATATTCTAATCATGTTCTATAATCATGGTTTAATCCTTGTAATGCCTGTTGCAAATAGTAACATCATGTTTATATATTTTTGATAATATTCATGTGATTTTCTAATTAAAAGATGTGTACACAACTCTTATATGCTATCATTGATTCTCTTACACATGCACACACTAAACGTGAATTTTGCCATGAGACCTTACTGAAATTACTCAATAATATATTTGGTAATTAAGTGAAATTATTCATGTAAATTTTTCTATTATTTTAAATGGACTTGTCATCATTTTATTCATTTGATTTTACACCGTTATCGTGTCCCTCTGTCCCGAGCACTCAAGGCAAGACAGACAAACGTTTCTATACACAGTTTATCTTGGCTTGGACAGCCTCTCCATTGGAAATACTTCTGATTGGACCAAGAACTCCTTGTCAAGGCCTCCATAAGACTCCTTGGCTTTGGCGGACATCCATTTCTGACGAACAGGCTGTACCATTAATACCTATTTTATCCTTAGGGATCAGCATGATCCAACGACCTTAAATTTTTCTCTCTTACCTTACGATCACGCCGGACCTCTGGCCTGTGTTCGTAGCATGACCATTGGGTGGTTAGTGACTTCTACCTGACTGCCAGAACACAATTATGAGTGTTGTGCAACTGTTACTATTGCCTGTTTATCGTTGTTTTATGAACATGACTTTCGTTCTCACCTGCTATCTCTATTCTCTTATCTATTCACGTTTTCTCTAAACTCTCGTTTATTCTTCAATACTCTCATTTATTATTAGAATGCTATTTGGCATGTAACACCCTCCTGCGACTTCACACAAGCACATACGTAACTTTTGATCAGAAGAGGGGTTACGCTGACAAACTTTCGTTATGGGTAGATATATCCGTGCAATGCACAAATCTGGCAAACCATTCCACAAAGGTATCTTTGAGCACATTATAATACACAAAGTGACAAAGTAGCAACACTTATTATTTACAAGAGCTAAGTTTATCTCTCTCTAACTTAATACATTATCAACTAAAAGAAACTACTAAAACTACATTATTATTCTTCATCTCTTCATCGTCTACAGCGGAATTAGGATTCACATGTAGCTGAGATTATACACACCTTCAATCTGAACGGGTTGGAGGAAACAAAGCATGAGTCGAAAGGACTCAGTAGGTATAAGTAAACATAGAGTAGAAGTTTCATTTGCAGAACTGAATGAATATTCAAATAGTGCATACGTGGATCAAAACATAATTGCTCATGAATTTCATACTTAACATAAACATATAGCCCAAGTTATTTCATGATGGGCTCAAACGAATATCAGACAAAATCATATTTGTCTTTCAAAATTCCTATCATAATTTGATTTCAGAACAAACTTGACAGGCATCACTGCTCTCAAGAGGTTACTATATAGACGTAAATATATCTTCAGTGCCTAGGCGATTCCAGCACCTCAGATCTTGTTCATTGCGCAAGAACGGGGTATAATTATTTTTTTACCCACCATCGTCGATTCCTTGACTTGGATTTACATACGTACAAACTGTCGCCCACAGCTGATCACAAGTAGCTGGTGCTACTACAAGTGATCCTAAACCCTCTTTGAAGAGAGCACTGTCTATAAATCATAAATTTCTTTTCATGAGCATAATAGAAATTGGAAATCCAAAGGAAGATTTGATTGAGAATCAATACAAATATCTTGGTGACAAAGTAGTTCATAGTTCAAGAATATGAGAAAGACAATGGTTGAGACAAGATTATGACTCAAAGCCAATAACATCAGAAGATTTAAATCACATAAGAACCCAAGAAAATGAAGGTCCACAATTGTCATCACAAGTATTCACATCTCATAAGGTGTTCAACATATGAACTCTCAAGTGGTCAAGTTTTATAAACTTAGGTACTGAATACTGAAGAATAGACTCAATCGGAGTACTATTCGTAATTGCTAACTTTAGAATAACTTAAGGGAGATTAAGGTACATAATGTGGGTAAACTTTGAGGTAGTATGACAATAAATACCAAGGTAAATGAGAGGGTAACTTTCTTGGGTTTTAGGATGAAGTTTAAGCAAGAGTTCTACCATGAAAAGTTGCTGAAATCCAAGGCAGGACAGTAGCTGTCGACAGCCAGGAAGGGGCTATCGACATATGGCACAGACAGAGCTCAGGTTTGCTGGCTCTGGGGTATCTGTCGACAGCAGCAAGGGATCTGTCGACAGATCCACACAGTCCCGTTATCCAGAGTCTAGGAAAAGCTGGTCTGTCGACAGCTATGGGCTGCCGTCGACAGCCGCTTGTTCCTCACTCACAAGTGACTTTGAATGCACTCTAATCATGCTATCCATGGAACCTATGAAACAAGGCATGATGTATATCAAATAGAAGAGTCTAATTATAGTTCTCACAGTGGTTTGTAAACCGAACTAGCGAGATGAAATGAGAGGTTTGCAATTCAAGCTTGTCTAGCTAGAAACTAGACATAGTATATTGTTGGAAGTGTGTTCTTGATAGCAATGGATTATTGGGAGATTCTTACAAGATGAACACTAAAAAAACAAGATATTTAATGTTCCAAATCAAGGCTTGAGGTACAAACATCCGAATGGAAAGAAATCACAATATTCTAGGATATCGAAATTTCTAGCAAATCTCTATAACATAACTATGGATCATGGGTGGAAGGAGAAATTAGGAACCTACTAGATCTGTAAGGGGAGTGAAGATGCTCCTTGATAATTATATGATTCCAAAGGTAATTGGAGAGATCATACAAAAGAATCCGAGATTACAATCTCGTATATACTTATCTATGACTTGTTAACAAGCTCAAAGGCACTCGTATGAGGATATATCTTTCCAACTCAAATGGAGAATAGAAGTACAAAGAGAGGTTGGGAACCTACTTTTCCTCAGATAAACAAAATCCTTGAATACTTCTAATCAAAAGAAAACAAAGCAAGAAGATTATGCAGGCCCTACGAATGAAGAAACCATGAGCATATACATAGGAAACTGAGAAGGATTTAAGGTATGACACCTACTTGACTTGAAAGGTAATGCTTCCACGCCGATGGCCCACAATTGATGAAAGGAAATGGAACCAAGGGTGCAACACAATAGTCCCTTGAATCAGCTCACAACGCCTCCGATGGAAGCTATGGAAGCAACAACTCAACAGCCAGTCTCCCACGCAAGGGTGCAAGCACAGCTACCACAAGAACAACTCCAGCAAAAATGGCTCCAACGCATACAGCCCCAACAGTAATTTACCAACACCAGGCTTGTAACCACAGCAACAGCAAGACTAGGAAGAACAAGAGTGTTGGAAAGATTCATACGATGGGTGTTGGGAAGCTTATATAAGCTCTCAAGTTCCCTTGCAAACTAGACACGTTGGCCATGGACGTGTCATGGTGTAAACCCCCTTAAACCATGTGAGGCCACTATCTCATGCAACACACTCTTTGGTTACACGCAAGTAAACTTAATGATAGCCCAACCCCTTGGCTAAGCTTATCCTAATGTGTGTTGGCTTCTCCTAAGCCTCACACGTAGCTCCAGGAAAAACCCAGAAAAATCTCTGCCGTAAATAGCCCACAAATCAGCTGGGCCAAAGATCTTTAAGTTTAGGTGTCCTAATGATATCCGTTTAACTTGAAATTTCAACCATAGACTAATAGGAAGATTCTACAAATTTTCATGATTTTAGTTTAATTTTTAGAATTTATTTTCTGATGGGTGAAAAATCGCCCCAAAATTAGTTGCGTCGACTTAATCTCCAAATCTGTGCGTCAAAAATTCTGAATAATTACATTTTTGATACCTCCACATTTTTCTAAGAATTATGGTGTTCTCAGATTTTATTTTCGTTACAATTTTCCTGTGTCGCCTTGTCGGGGTGCGTACGACCGAAAGTAGTACTTGGGTATGATAAAGTGTCTTAAACATACCCTTAATCCTAAATATCACAATTTAAACCTAATCAGTTTGCATAAACAAGAATTTCTAAGTAAAACATAATATTTAAAATTCGAGGGTATTACATGGCCATCTCTTGATTGTCTAAGATAACAAACATAACTATGTCAGACAACATTATAAAGGGCCCGATTTGGTCCTGGGAGGAGTGCCTGAAAGTACCATTTGCCCATGTGAGTGTCATGATCAGGGTGTACAACATAACATCCAAGTACCATACTATTAAGATTAATCAAAGACAATCAATACAAGTATTATGTTCTCTCAATTGACGAGAAGTTCAACCAAACATACTATTGTGACTAGTGCACTTTTGTACAACCATACATGCTATCGTGACTAGGGCACTTTTGTACAACTATACATGCTACCTAGTTATATGGCCAATCCCTTTATCATGCTAGTTTTACAATATTCTTTTTGGAAAGTACTATTGTTCTCGCTATCTTGTAATATTACTCTCGTGGCCACACTTGATCATTCTCTCTAGTTATCCTACTTTACAAGACATTAATCACTTAAAGCATCTATATTTTATGAGATATTAAGTCCTACTAAGTGTTATTGCTCACCCTGTGCTATTTGTTATATGTGTTTCAGGTAAGTCAGATATTGGTGATACACACATCAATGGGGAAAGACCCGAGTGATGAGCGACCAGACGTCATAACGATGGAATTACCGTAATATAATAGAGTCTAGTTAGATACTTACTTAGATTTCCTTACCAATGTAATGATGTCTTTGAGCCCTATGTATTGGCTCCGAATTAGTGCTTGTATCTATAACAACCTGACCTTCCAGATCGGAGTTTAATGGGTTTAGGGGCCAATGTGTGGCCCATTAGTTGTGTTTGGTTGTGTGCGTAGCAGGGTGTGAGGCTGGGGTTTGAAAAATCTGAGCCCTACAGACCTGTAGCACCCTAAATTTATGGGAAAAAATTTAAAATTAAATATTTATATTATTTAGTTGGAAAATCAAATAAAAGGAAAATGTATTAAATCAACTAGGAAATCAGATAAGAGAGAATTAACAAAACCCATTAAAAGAAAAGGAGTAATGGGCTTTGCTATATTGACCCATTAGAATGAGTGGGCTAAAATAGAGATTTTAAGAAGGGAATAATAGAGAAATACCCAAAATTCGTACTAAAATATTACTAAAATAAAAAAGAGATATTTAATGCATAAATAGCTAGTTTGAATTAGGATTGGATTCCTAAACCTACCCCAATTGATTGGCCATGAAATCCCTCTCTCCCAACCCAAATAGGAGATCTCTTGCTTAAAAAGGGGAGAGGAAATAGGAATTCTGAATTTAATAGGAGTTAGGCTTAAACTAGGAAAGGGATAGGGAGAAGCTTAAATACTTCTCTTAAACCCTCATGGCCGGCCCTAGCTCGTGCCAAGAGGTTCCTGGACCAGGAGGAGAGGCCAAGAGGAGGAGAATTCGTGGAGATGAAGGATCTCTCAAGTTCTTCCCCGAGTTCTTCAAGTCTTAACCCTAGAAGAGGAAAACGATCAAAGGTAGGCATTCTCACTAGCACAAACCATGAAACTTTTTCTGTAGGATGTCTCGTCTATCAGGAACAAAAGCCCTTTGCTTCATAATTTTCCATCGAGCATATATGTCATTCTTGATTTTTCATGTTCTGCAACTGACATGACCCCGAACCCTCTTCTTAATTCTTGATCTCCTTGCATTCTCAACCCCATGCCATGAGATTTTTATTGTAGGAACTGATGCATGTTAGGCATCTTTTGCCCCTCAAAGCCCTAAATTTGATTCATCCTATCTTGCAAATTTAATCGTTGATCTCGATATGTACTGTTTCATGTTCACCATGAATGCCTGTGTTCAAAACATGTCCAAACCCTGATTATTTTCTAATTCCTATTTATTGTAAGTACCCATCATGTCTAGGTCGTTTTGCAACTAGTTTCATGATTTTTCGTTGAATATACAATTAGTTATGATTTTATGAACCACCCTGTGTCAAATAGGCTAAGTTCTGGCCCGCAATCCAAGGTAATGTCCTTTCCCTATCGAACCCGGGCGCAGACCCTGTGAACGCGACGGCCCAATAGGCCGCGTTCACAAGGGTCGTCGCAACAGTACCCTCTGTCGCGATCTGATCACGACAGGGCCTGTCGTCGCGATCTGCTGCCCGACCTGACTAAGCCTGTCGCGACCCGTACAAGCACCCATCGCGATCTCAATTGACCCCGTCGCGACCCTCATCAGGGTACGTCGCGATCTGGGTTCTTTTTGCATAAAAACCCCCTATCTCAGTAAATGTCTGATTACCTACATTGTTTGTACTCTTGTTTAACAGTCATACATCTCGAAAATAACTCTTGTTATAAATTAAATATTTATGTATGATTAAAATACATGCACATGATCTTTTCTATCTAAAATTTCATGACACTTACACACACATTGAACCATCCAATTATGGCATAATTTGGCATGAAAGTATTTCATAATACGTCTGGCAATTTATGTAATTAAATTACCTATACTTGTCTATCGTTTCTCGCGATGTTTTAGGAATACCGATATCGACGCTCCACTGTTCTAGAATTCCTCTAGAACGTCGAGCACTGGTTTCTTATCACTCTCTCTTGACTTGGAGGAACTCTCCGTCAGATACTCCATTTCTGGATTAGTAAGTCTTTATTCAAGGCCTCCGTAAGTCTCCTCTGTCCATGGATTCCCACATGGTCGACGAGCCGGTTGTACCCTAACACCTGTTACAACCCATTAGGGATCAATATGGTCCAAACGGCTATTAGAAATTCACTCTCGTCTTGAATCACGCTGGACCTCTGGACCTGTGCTTAACATGGCCAGTGGTAAGGTCGTGAGTTCCGCCTGACTGCCAACACCATGTGTGTGTGTTGTGTAACGGTTACTATCGCTCGTTACTCGATGTTCATGTGCAAGGTCCACTAACTCTCATCTATACTCTACTCGCTCATCTATTCACGTTCACTCTACTATCTCGTCTATTCATCTAGTGCTCTCATCTACTTCTTGGTACTCTATATTGCCATTGACTGATTGTCTAAAGATAAACAATATAACTAATGCCTGACAATATATAAAGGGCCCGATCTGGTCCTGGGATGTGCGCCCGAAAGTGCTAGTGCCCATGGGAGTTAAAAGATCAGAGTGTTTGGCATTACACTCAAGTGCTATCTATCTTGACTATGTAAATGACAATCAAAAGTGCTGTGTTCTCTCGTTGTCCATTGACAACAAAGTGCCATGCTATACTCGTTGTGCTATCTGTACTATGGCCATCTTGCTATACTTGACATTGTGCTATCTTGCTATTATTGTGCTATTCCCGAAACTTGTGCTATTCTTGGTAAGTCTATATTGGAAAGTCTTGCTATTCCGTTCACATACTGTCCTGCTATATTTTTACTTGACATTCTCTTCCGTTCTGTCATTAGTTACTCTGCCTTTAATGCATTAATTACTTAAAGCCTGCTTGAGCCTGAGATTTAAGTCCTACTGGCAATGTTCGCTCACCCTGCGTTATTTGTCATTGTGTTCTCAGGTGAGACCGAGGATGAATATACACTCAAGAGGACGGGAACGACCTAGAGTGATGTCATGAGCACCCTAGTGTCCTATTGCTATGTTAGCGTTGTAGTAGTTATGATTAAGTTTAGTCTTTTGCTTTATTCCAATATAATCGGCCCTATAGATTGGCTCTGATATTAGGGGTTGTAACTAGGCATTCAAAGTATTATGAAAGGAATTGCTTTATCATATTCATTTTGAAATGGTTTGATGTCTAGTATTCGCTCTATACTCTTTTCTTGCAACTGCCTCGTGTTCTGATATTCCACGTCGGGGCGTGACAGTTTTGTGGTATTAGAACCTAGGTTATTCTTAGTACAGGATGATCTAGGTTAACCTGCCTCGACTAGAGTTAATTATCCTACTCATGTGAGTTGTGGTTAGAGCCAAGGGTAACTAGTTAAAATAAACTCACACACACACAAATTAAATTCCACATCGATATCATGACAAGAAGTTATTTTGTAGGAACTAAGCAATCAAGATGACGGCCGAATGTGCTCAAATGAGGGGCATGCAACAAACCATCCAAGAACTGGCACACGCCATTGTGTAAGCCACTCAAGGAAGTGGCAAACGTGGTGCAGGCGACCTGCATCGCAACTTCAGAATTCTGAACCCACCTAGGTTCAGCGGATCCACGGATCTGGATGAAGCTGAGCACTGGCTCCAAGAGACGGAAAGAATTTTCTGTGTCATGCAATATGCAGCGGGGGACAAGCTGCTACTTGCCACATTCCAACTGGAGAAGGACGCCCGCGCCTGGTGGGAGTCAGTGGAAGCTACTAGAGAGAATGGGTCATTCACCTAGAACGAGTTTAAAGAAGCATTCAACTCAAATACTTCTCCGAACGTGGTTCAAGAAAGGAAGGCTGCGGAATTCGCTGCTCTTAAACAGTGGAGCTTGACTGTGGCCGAATATGAAGCCCAGTTCTCTAGACTGGCACGCTATGCTGTACATCTGGTGACACTGAAAGGATGAAGGCTAAGCGCTTTCTAAACGCCTTAAGCCCCACTACATCGCTCAACTCGCACCGTTCGACATCCCGACCTACGTCGAGATGGTGAAGAGGGCTTAACTACTAGAAGATGCTACGGACTTCACCGACCGTATAAATGGGAAGTTCATCAAGAAGGATGTGACCTCGGGTCAGTCATCTGCTATGCCTACCAACGGCAAGAAGCGTCCCTTCAACATCACGGAGGGATCTAGCCAAGAAAGGAAACCCAAGGTTTTCGTACCCAACACTCCAACAAAGAGCCACTGCAAACACTGTGACAAGCCTGGTCACACACGGCTGATGAATGCTGGAGGAAAGCCGGCGCATGTCTGCACTGCAGAAGTCGCGAGCACCGTATCCCTGATGCCCGCTACTGAAGAGAATGAAGGTGCCTAAGAACAGGGCCGACTGCAGCCCTACATGATGAGGAACCGGCTATGGAGGGCGTGGTAGAAGGTACCCTTCAAGTTTTCCCATTATCAGCATTCTTTTATTTGATACTGGAGCCACTCATTCATTTATATCTCAAACTTTGCTGATACTATGATGCTAAACCTATCCCATGGGTTGTGAGTTCTCTGTCACAACGCCATTAGGGGAGTAGGAGAAATTGCATAAACTTTCCCTCTGCCGATGTAATGATCGGAGACCATAACCTAAAGCCGACCTGGTGTGTATGTCCATGGAAGGCCTGATGTAATTTTGGGAGCCGACTGGTTGTTCGTATATGGGGCAAGCGTCGACTGTAAGAAAGGGAAGGTTACCTTTAGTGACTTTCCTAAATTGGCATTCTCTGGGATTAGGCATAGAGACGGATGTCTCTAGTCTCCGCGATAAAAGCCCACAACATGATGAAGAAAGGTTGTGCTGCTTTCCTAACAGCCGTAGTAGAAGAAAGGAAAGGTTCCAAAATAGAAGACATACATATAGTATAGGACTACCCAGATGTATTCCCCGAAGACCTGCCAGGGATACCCCCTGAACAAGATGTCAACTTCGCCATTGAGCTGATTCCTGGAGCCGCACCAGTATCGCGTCAACGTACCGGATGTCACCTTCCGAGCTAAAGGAATTGAAGGCGCAACTGATGGAACTACTAGAAAAGGGGTTCATCAGACCAAGTACTTCCCATGGGAGCACCTGTGCTATTCGTAAAGAAGAAGATGGATCGATGAGGCTGTGCATCGACTATCGACATCTCAACCAGCTTACCATCAGAACAAATACCCATTGCCTAGGGTAGATGAACTATTCGACCAAATTTCGGGAGCGCAATATGTAACATCCCATGTTACCCTGACCAGTCGCCCTCCATCAAGGGTGGCGACATAGGGTATGTCGCCTTCTGAAGACGACATGTGGCTTGTCGCCTTCCAGTTGGGAAGGCGACTGGCCCTATGTCGCTTTCTCTCTTTGCTGCCAGCCGCATGCACCTTTGTCGTGTAGTTGTCTGAAGAGGGATGACAGGTGTCAGCATCTAGCAGTAAGGAGGCGACAGGTCCTATGTCGCCTTCTGGTGTCAGGCCTGCCATGGCTGACACATGGCGATGTCGCAGGTCGACTTGACCGTTGAGCAGGGGATAGCGACATGCCCTATGTCACCTTTAGGGTTACTGAAGGCGACGGGGCCCATGTCGCCTTCTCATGTTCAAAGGGTTAAGTGCTTAGGCCGAGAGCACAAGCCTCAGTTCGCCCCTTCGCTCTGTGCAAGCCTTATCTCTGGTGAACTGAAGCTTGGGAGCTCCATGGAGGCTTGGGAGGAGGTTGTTTGACCATCTGGCAAGGTAGGTTGCTCTTGGTTGTTGATTGGTTGGGTTGTTCTTGTTTGTTTGCCCTTGTGTTCCCCATTACTTGATCCCCCTCTCACTGTCTTTCCTCTTCTTGGGATGCTTGGATGATGGTCTTCTAGGGAGAGGAAGTGCTCGTTTCGTGGGAGGAGGCTCGTGGATCGTCGGAGCTCGGAGGTGGAGGGTTGCTAACCTACGAGAAGGACCTTGAGGTTGGATCTTCATCTCGAGGTAGGAACCCAACCTTCCCCCTAGTTCCACTTGCTAGGATCCTCACCTCTTCCAAGCCTATAACTTGCATGCTAGGTTATTTTCATGCTTTGGTTATGGATGTGGTTTGTGTGGTGCTTTGCATGCAATGGTTGCTTGGGTTTGAGGGTTCTCCATGTTGAGTGAGATGCATGTGAGTGTAGGTTATTGTGCATGCTTGTTGGGGTTTCTAGAGGGTGGTTTGAGCTCTTTAGAACCATGTTTAATAGCCTACATGTTTCCCTCCCCGCGGTTGTGATTGTAGTGTGTTGAGGCCCTGAAGAAGGGAGCCTCGGTGTTTTGCACCCTGGTAAGGCGACACCTTTGGTGTCGCCACCCAGGTGGCGGCACATCGTGGCGTCGCCTTCAAGAACTCCTGAAGGCGATAGCATCTATGTCGCCACCAAGGTGGCGACATGGGGGCCGTCGCCTTCTGCCTGTTTTTCCCATTCCTGTTCCTGTGACTGTTCCGGAGCACTAACCTGATAGCGACAATGGCCTTGTCGCTATCAAATCAGTAGGGTTGCGCCGCCTTGGTTGTCGCCATCCTGATGGCGACACGGGGCCGGTCGCCTTCTCAGTCAGAGAAGGGACTTGGCAACCTGGTCAGTGTCTTGCTTCCGCTGCGACTCGGTTTTCTTGGCACCTGTGCTATTTCCTAGTATAGTGCTGCTGCTAGTCTCTCTTCGCCCGGTGCTAGCACTTGAGGGCTTGTCCGCGAGACAGGCTGGGACCCCCGTTCTTTCTCGTGCACTTGTGTCAGAGGGTGTTGCTCCAGGCGGCGAGGTTTTGCTCGATCGTTGCTTTGGTAGCAGTAGGGAAAATGGTGGGACACGACGTGGTCTTTGTCGGCTCTCTTAGCTGAGACTGGTACGCCGGAGTTGGTGACTCTAGGCGCATTCAACTAGTCGGTCTCACTGCCTCACTCTACGTGGTTCCTGTTGGGTTTTCCATATATCATGTTTTTGATGATCACATTAATATCCTTGAACATTGATTTAATGCAAAATTGATGTGCTAACTAACATGAAAAACACCATGAAAGTGATTGAGTTAACATTGCTAAATCATACAATGTATATCACTAACAATGTATTTGCATGTAGGTGCACAAGCATGAAAGATGGAGCATTGAAGAGATGAGCAAATAGCACAAAAAACTGTCAAAGAGGTGCACCTGTCGACAGATGCAATGTACCTGTCGACAGATTCACACAGTCATTCCAAGACAGAACTCAGGTTTGCATCTCTGAGTGCACCTGTCGACAGATGCAATGTACCTGTCGACAGATTCACACAGTCAACCCAGGACAGAACTCAGGTTTTCTATTCCTGAGTGCACCTGTCGACAGATGCAAATTGCCTATCGACAGATACACTTAGAAACTCAATTTTCTGAAACCTAGTTCTCAGCCTGAGTGCGCCTGTCGACAGATGCAAGTGCACCTATCGACATACGACAGAAACATGAGATTTAGAGTTTCCAAATCCGGCCCCACTTGGGTGTTTCCTTCCTCCACGACCCCCACCTTTACCTAACACTATATAAGCATCCTTTTGGAGCCAAATTCGCAGAGAGCAGCCTCCCAACCAAGAGCCTCCAAGGGACCAAGAGGAAAAGCCCCAAATTGCTGCTCTGCTTCAACTTTCTGCCCAGATCGTTGGGAATCGCCATCCATGCGAAGTTGAAGCCGGATCGTCATCAATTCAACCTTCTACATCGATCAATCTACATCCAATCGAAGTTTGAAGAGCGTTTGGACGATCCACGAGAAGAATTCCAACTGGATTTGTTCCCCACTCTAAATTCTTCTCCATTTCACAATTTCCATCCATCGTGTGTGTGTGTGGTTGTGTTTCGAGCATCCCTCGTGCTTGATTCACAATTTGTGGTTGTTCTGATCGTGGTTCATCAGACAACGTGTGTGTGGTTGAGTTGTTGTGTTGAACTCGCTCATAAGCAGTCGTTTCTGCGTGTGTGTGTGGACGGGGATGTAGGATACACGAGTTGTGTACTCCGAACCACCTTAAATCATCGTGTTCTGTGGTTTGTTCGCGTTTTGCGATAGATGATTGGTAGGCACGGTGTTCATACGCACGTTTGATACCCTGTTCTCAATATATCAACTCAAGCTTTCTTAATCTCAATCAAATTCTAATCAAGTTTCATTAAGATGCTTAGCACGAAAGAAGCCATCAGTAATTTAGAATTTGCCGTAATCTATTCAACCCCCCCCCTTCTAGATTACCATATCGTGTTATTCCGCATAACCTTCAATTGGTATCAGAGCGGGTTTCTCCGATTTACAGTTTTCGTATTTGATCTAGCGATCAGGAGATTCTCGATCTTATGGATTCTAGCAAAGGGTATATGGCCGAGGGACATTCAGTAACCAGGCCACCCTATTTTGATGGCACTGACTATTCTTATTGGAAAAATCGTATGCAGGTATTTTTGAGAGCTCAAAATTACGAGCTGTGGAAGATAGTCAGCAAGGGACCGTATGTGTTGCCCGAGGACGAAGACACCTGGACGAAAGACCAATAGCTAAAGGAACTCTCAACTGGAGCGCACTAAACATGATGCAATGTGCGGTGCATCCAAAGGAGTTCTCAAGAGTCTCCACATGCCAACAGCAAAAGAGATGTGGGACAAACTTGAACTCATTTACGAAGGTACGTCGAGGTAAGGGAAACTAAAGTTAGCATGTTAGTGTCTGAATATGAAATGTTCAAGATGAAAACTGATGAAAACATATCAGACATGTTTGCAAGATTCATGCTAATAGTTAACGGGCTAAAAGGTCTAAGAAGGAATACTCTGAAAGTGACTTAGTCAGAAAGATACTTCGATCTCTTACTTCATCTTGGAATACTAAGGCCACTGTCATTGAGGATTCCAAAGACCTTTCCAAAATGAAATTGGATGAACTAATTGGCTCCTTAATGACATATGAAATCAACATCAAAAGAAAAGAATTAGAAGAAAATCCTAGGAAGTCAATTGCTCTAAAAGCATCCAACAAAACATCAACAAGCTCCAAGAAATCCATTCAACAAGATAGTGATGAGCAAGAAACATCTAGTGAGAGTGATAATGGTGAAATGGCAATGCTCACTAGACAATTCAAGAAATTTCTGAAGTTCAAAAGGAGAGACACAGGTAACTCTAAACCTTTTCAAAAGAAAAAATTTTCACAGAAATAAGTCCAACAAAAAATCTGATATTGTTTGTTATGAATGCAAGAAACAGGGCACATGAGAGGAGAATGCCCGGAACTCAAGAAGAAGCTGAAGAAGGAAAAATTCACCTCCAAGAAAGCCAAAGCAATGTTGGCCACCTGGAGTGATGAAGATGAAGATGAAGATGCACAAGAAACATCCGATGATGAAGAAGTGAAATGCTTAATGGCTAGGAGTGATGACTCCACCGAGGTAAACTTCTCATTTGATGATTTCACTGCAAGTGAATGGGAGGAAGCATACACTACTCTATTTGAAAATTTTGTGAATATAGATCTGAAAATAAAGCATTAAAAAAGAAATGCAACTCCCTTGTGCATGATAAAACAATGATGAACGAATTGCATTCCTGACAAAAGAAATAGAAATGATGAAAGTTGATGAAAAGACTCATAATGAAGAGATGGATTGCTTGAAAATGAAATTGCAAGAAACACAAAAGAAAAAAGACTGTTTAAGCCATTCTCTTGAATTCCTTCAAGAAGAACAATTAGAAACAAAGAAAAAGTTGGAACAAACTAAAAAGAATTGAAAGAAAAATCTGAGGACTTAATGAAATTTGTAAAAGGAAGCAAAATCTAGATGCGGTTTTGGGCGCCAAAATACATGTAACCAAGCATGGGTTAGGATATCAACCTGTCAAACAAAAGAAAATAGGAGAGTCATTGATCACTTCCTTTGTTGACCCTAGCCCAAGCACAAGCAAGCATGTTCCCACAAAGCATAACTCAAGGCAGTCTCAGACCAAGCAATGCAACCCAAACAAATGTTCCCAACAAACAAAAGAAAAAGCCACCTGTCGACAGATGCAATGGTGCCTGTCGACAGCCAAGAACAACTTCAACTAATAAACAGTCTATCAAGCAACAAAAAATTGAAAAGAAAATTCCTTCATGCAATGTGTGTAAAAAGATTGGTCATGATGAAAAACAATGCTGGAATAATCCAAAGAAACAGAAATTCAAACAAGTTTGGATTCCTAAACATCTACTTTGTTGCATGAATGAAATTTTGGGACCCAAAGTAATTTAGGTACCAAAACCTCTTGTCTGATCCACATATGCAGGAATGCCTAGCAGCCCAACATCAAAACAAATGGTACTTGGATAGCGGCTGTTCGAGGCACATGACGGGCGACAAAGCTAAATTCTGTTTCCTAGTGGAGAAAGACGGAGGACAAGTCATCTTTGGAGGTAACAACAAAGGCCAAATAATTGGCACAGGTAATGTTGGTAAGTGTCCCTCCAATTCAATTGAGAATGTACTGTTGGTTGATGGCCTTAATCACAACTTGCTTAGCATAAGTCAATTGTGTGATAGAGGTCACAACGTCATGTTTGAATCAAATTCATGTCAAATTGTTGATAAAGAAACAGGAAGTGTAAAATTTTCTGGAAAAAGAGTGAATAACATTTACTTAGTTGACTTAGATGATCCAGAAAATGACAACTTGTGTCTTGTTGCAAATAGACAGGATGAATTGACCTTGTGGCATCGTAGGCTTGGCCATGCGAGCTACAACGTGTTGCACAAGATCATGAAGCTCAAATTAGTAAGTGGACTTCCTGACATTTCTTTTAACAACAATGAAAGTTTTTGTGATGCATGTGCACAGGGAAAACAAACCCGGAAGTCTTTCAAATCTAAAGCACCGTAAGCACATCTAAACCATATGAACTGTTGCACATGGACCTTTTTGGACCAACCAGAACTCTAAGTCTCAATGGCAAACGTTTTGGTTTTGTCATTGTAGATGATTTTTCTAGGTTCACATGGGTCAAATTCTTGGCACACAAAAGTGAAACACTTACAATCTTCCAAGAATTCTTTAACAAGATTGAGCATGGCAATGTGAATAAATATGTTCAATACGCACCGATCACGGGGAGAATTTGATAACAATGTTTTTCTGATTTTTGCAGGCACCAAGGGATTGAACATTGTTCTCTTCCCCAAGGACTCCAGAACAAAATGGAGTAGTGGAGAGGAAAAACAGAACATTGGTGGAAATGGCTCGCACTCTCTAGTTGAAGGCCAACTCTCCAAAAGCTTTTGGGCAGAAGCAGTGAACACTTCATGCTACATTCTAAACAGAGCCATGGTAAGACCTGTGATAAAGAAAACCCCCTACCATTTGTTGAAAGGTAAGAAACCCAACCTTGGGTACTTCCGAGTTTTTGGCTCAAAGGTATTTATTCATAACAATGATAAATCTGATTTAGATAATTTGAAGCCAAAAGTGATCAAGGTGTTTTTCTAGGCTACTCAGAACACTCTAGGGCATATAGGGTGTTTAACAATAAAACACGCACTGTGGAAGAAACTCCACATGTCATTTTTGATGAGACTTATGCCAAATCTAACAGCTTGAATGTTAACAGGACTGAAAAAGAGGATGAAGGAACATCGCTTAAGGACCTACAAGTCAAAGCAAAAGACAAATCTGAAGAAGATTCCAAGACCAAAGGTGGATATCTTCACAGGGACTACGATGAAGATGATGAAATAGCATTCAGAAAACAAGATGAAACACTTGAAGAAATCCACCAGAAAGTGAACCTCCTGAAGACGACATTCACAAGATCAAATTCCTCAAGGACAAGATACTCCGGCCCTTCAACAATCACAAATGTGAGGTATTCCAAAGATCACCCACTTGATGATGTGATAGGTAGTTTAAATGATTCTGTTCAAACGAGGTCTCAAGTAAGAAAAATAATTGAACATGATCTTTTTGCTTTTGTTTCTCAAGTGGAACCCAAAATGTTGAAGAAGCCTTAAAAGATAACTCGTGGATTGATGCTATGCATGAGGAACTTGGTCAATTTCAAAGAAATAATGTATGGAGTTTAGTTCCTAGAACCCCTGAAATTTCTATCATAGGAACTAGATGGGTGTTTAGGAATAAACTTAATGAAGAAGGAAAAGTGGTCAGAAATAAAGCAAGACTCGTTGCAAAAGGATATAGTCAAGAATTTGGTGTAGACTTTGAAGAGTCCTTTGCTCCAGTAGCCAGGTTAGAAGCAGTCAGAATCTTATTGGCATATGCATGCTCCCATAAGTTCAAACTTTATCAAATGGATGTTAAAACTGCTTTCTTAAATGGCTATATAAAAGAAGAAGTCTATGTCTCTCAACCACCAGGTTTTGAAAATTCTGAAATGCCTAACCATGTGTATAAATTGCACAAAGCTCTTTATGGTTTGAAACAGGCACCTCGAGCTTGGTATGATAGACTAAGCAATTTTCTGGTAAGCAAAAACTACTCAAGAGGTAAAGTGGACCAAACTCTCTTCACTAAGAAAGTTCGCAATCACATGATTGTTGTTCAAGTTTATGTGGACGATATTATTTTGGTTCAACTAACCCTTCACTGTGTGAAGAATTTTCTAAACATATGCACAGTGAATTTGAAATGAGTCTAATGGGGGAGCTTCAATTCTTTCTTGGTTTGCAGGTGAAACAACATAAAGACGGATTCTTCATAAATCAAGAAAAATATGTCAAAGAGCTTCTCAAACGATTTCAATTTGAGCAAGCTAAACCGGCCTCCACCCCAATGAGCACAAGCGTCAAATTGGAAAATGATGAGAAAGGTAAACCAGTAGATGCAAAGCACTTCCGAGGTATGATTGGCTCACTTCTTTATCTTACTGCAAGTAGACCAGATATACAATTTAGTGTTTGCCTTTGTGCTAGATATCAATCTAGTCCAAAGGAAAGCCATTTAATTGCAGTCAAGAGAATTTTCCGATATCTCTCAGGCACATACAATTTGGGTTTTTGTACCCAGCAGGCAGTAGTTTTGATTTGATCTCATATTCTGATGCTGATTATGCTGGATGTAAAATTGATAAAAAGCACTAGTGGATATTGCCAATTCCTTGGCGGTTGCATGGTTTCGTGGGCATCCAAGAAACAACACTCGGTTGCACTCTCCACTGCAGAGGCAGAATATGTCGCTGCAGGAAGTTGTGCAGCTCAAGTGTTGTGGATCAAAAGTCAGTTAGCTGACTATAATGTTGAAATTGGATGCACACCTATCCTATGTGACAACACAAGTGCTATCAACCTTTCAAAAAACCCTGTCCAACACTCAAGGACTAAACACATAGAAATCCGTCATCATTTCTTGAGAGATGAAGTTGCCAATAAAACCTTGGAACTTAATTTCATTCCCACAGAAAAACAATTGGCTGATATTTTCACCAAACCCTTGTCTGAAGATAGATTCACATCCTTAAGAAGAGAATTGGGTTTGTGTAAAATGCAATGAAACTGACAAACCATATTGGAGTACATGCTCTTTATGTGTGAATGACTATGTGGTATATCAAATGGTGAACTGTGGAAGAACAAGTTCGGCTTGTTGAAAACTATCATCATGCGTGAGAAAATATTCTCCGCCAAGTATCAATAGTCCCATTTCATATAAAGGCCTGTACTTCACATAGGATTTTTAGTTTCCTTACATTTTATCATGTTAACTCCATGAAACAATGCTTTTTCTGTGATCATGTGCTTGTGTATGACTTTCTTTAAATGATCATGTTTGTCTTGTATCAAATGCTTGTGTGAATCCTTGCTTAGATGTTGTGTCAACACGTGCACACACTATGGGGGAGTGAGTTAAGGGTAGATGAGTATTTTTTTTTTGAGGAAACTCTTCCTACATCACCTTGTTGAATTCTCACTTCCTTGAACTCAATGTGCAATCAATCTAAAACCAGAAAAATCCAATCTGTTCATATCTGTCGACAGTCTCACTCCATCTGTCGACAGGTACACTCAGTTTTGTTCTGACTGAAACTTCAATTCATCAGTCTGTGTGCATCTGTCGACAGACAGATTCCTTCTGTCGACAGATACACACATTCTTCTTTATTTTTCAATTCCTTCTTCATACTTCTCAAGAAAGTGTTCCTTACTTGATTTAAAGGTAAACATTGGTTTGTTTGTGTGCAATATACCTTTTCATATCCACTTCATGTCAAAGTCGTGAACCAAGTCTAAATGATGTTTGATGCAACACTTGATTGAGGTCTATTTAGATCATTTTGAACACAATGAGCAAACCAAATGATTTTTAAACATCTCCTTTGATTAACTCCCTTGTCGTTAAACATGAATCTAAAATGATTTGAAAAATCAGAAGATTCTTGAATTTGATGTTCTACATTATAACTTGCCTAAAGAATCTCATGTACTTGACGAAAAGCAAAAATAAAATAAAAATAAAAAAAAGAAAAGCTACCTATTTCTTCATTCAATCAACAAATTTATCTTTCATTTATGGGATGGAGGTAGAGCAATGATGAAAATCACTAAGTAACCGGGGACATGGGCATCACCAATGTCGGTCTTCACGTCAAAAGGTTGTTCATTATCTCTATACAATGGCTTGATGGACACTCACATTGAGTAACTGGGGGTATTGGCATCACAAATGTCTACCTTCACATGAAAAAGTGAAAGTGCTCCTCATTTCCACTCTTTTCCATCTTCGTTGTTTAAAGATTCTAAAATCATACTAGAAATAGAGTGAAGCCTCCAAAACTTTTTATGTCAAGTCCAATGTGCTTCTTATGGGTAAGATGTTCTTGTGGCCCATCTAATTCAAATGTCATCTGACTATCATCTCTATTTAGATACATGTTTTTCTTCAACGGCCTTAATCAAAAGAGTTATTTAATTTTCACTGGCTATTGTGAAATGTGTTCTTCATGATCTAATTAAAGAACTTATCTGTTTTAATTCAAACTCATTTTAGAACTGTGTCATGTCTTCATCATAATGGATATGCATTTTTATCTGTACATACACCTATTTTACCTTAAAACACCAAATGAACACTTGTCCCTTTGAAAAATCTTATCAAAAATCACTTTTATAGGGTGTTTGGTTGCACTTGTTTAGCTTTTCTCTCTTAAATTTAAAAAGAAAGAGGAGAAACATCAATTTTTGTAATAATTTTGTTTTTTAAGTGAAAATTCTACCATGTACAAATCTCCTCAAAATAAAAACAAGTCATAACCTGTTTTTTTTTTAAATTACACTCACAGCTCTCTCCTTCCCCCTCTTCCCGTCTCTCTCCCCCCCCTCCCGTCTCCCCCCCCTCCCGTCTCCCCCCCCCCTCCTGTCCCCCCCACCCGCCGGCATCCCCCCCCCACCCACCGGCTCACCACCCTTCCCGCTCCCCCCCCTCCCGCCCTTCGCCCAACCCCCCCCCCCCCCTCCAGCCCCACCCGCCCTCCCCTGCGCCCCCAGCCCCCCCGCCCCGAACCACCCCCCTCCCGCCCTCCGCCCACCCCCCCCCCAGCCCCCCGCCTCACCCCAGCCCTCCGCCCAGCCCCAACCGCCGCCCCCCCTCCTGCCCCCTGCCTGCCTCCGCCTTGCGCCCCCGCACCAAACCGCCGCCACGCCTCCTGCCTCCGCCCTGCGCCCAAACCGCCGCCCCTCGCCCCAGAACCCCCCCAACCCCCCCCCCCCCCCCCCCCCCGCGCGGAACACTCGCCCCTCCCATCCTTCGCCCCCAAACTCAATATTAATTTTAAAGTTTTGATATTACCAAACATATAACGTCACATTTTATAATTTTAATTTTAAAATTAAAATAAATACAACATAATTTTTAAGTAGAAATAGTTCTATTTTTTAAATTGTTCCCAACACCCTATTAGCCAAAAAAAAAAAAATGTTATCTGTCGACAGATAGATTGTCGTCTGTCGACAGCCGGCGGCCCAGATCCGTTTTTGAAGCCAACCCTCTCGCCGGTTCAATCTTTTTGTGGGCCTCTCTTTTAAAACCCTTCTAAACCTATTCTAAGGCATCCCACGACCACTTCTCACCCTTCCCCTCTCATTTCCTCTCCTCTTCTCCAAACCCCTCTCTTCCCCTTCCGGCTCAAGATCCGCTCCGTCTTCGACGATTCTGCTGCTCCTCGTCTGGGATCCCTCCACTCTCCCTTCCCAAACGCCATTCTCACCCTCCTTCCTGAGATGGCACCCAAATCAATGCTTCTCGCTCGCCGTCGTTGCGCTTCGACGGACGCCGAGAGAGTTTCAGGGCTCCTTCCAAACGTCGCAACAAGAATCGCGAGGATCGGTTGCCGGAACTCTTGTTCCTCAAGGTCTCCGTCTTATCTGGGCCACCGGCACCTTCAAGAAACTCGTCCAATCTCGGTATGTGGACTTCGAGTCCTTAGCACCGATGTTCCCCTCACTCCTACCCTATTTTGACACTCAAGGGTGGACATCCTTCTTGTACTCACACTTGCAATACTCTCCAACTGCCGTCACAGAGTTTTCAATAACCTAGGGCTTTCCGATCAGGGAGATCTCTACTCTTCGGTGAAAGGCACTCGTTTTCGCCTCACCGCCAATCTTATCTCGACAGCCCTTGAAATTCCAAACTCAGGAGTTGAAATCTTCAACTACAATCCTTCTGCTTCTGAGTACTATGAACTTCTCACGTTGCAACCTTATGACTCCACTAAGGAATTTCTCGTCTAAATGCCAACTCCTTTCCTCCTTTGATCCGGATGATCCATCACATCTTCACTACCTTGATCGTCCCGAAGGATGGAAGCCGAGAATTAGTCACCGAGGTCCACAAGTCTTTGTTCATTTTCTTCCTCAAGTGTCAACAAATCAATCTGCCTGAACTCATGATAAGCCTCATCCGTCGGTGTTTCTCAAACACCAAAGATCAATGCCATACGCTTGCCCCATCACCTCTCTTCTCATTTTCATTGGCATTCCTATCGCTTCAAGTGAGCTCATCTCCTTGAAATCCCGCAGTGCTTTTGACCTCACTGCTGCTAACCGAATGGGCTACAAAATTGTAGACGGTGTAGTCACAAGGACTCTCAAAGGAAAGGAACCACAAGGAGTTGAAGAGTCATCTGCTGAAGAAGACATGAAGCCGATGAAGCTAATGAAGGCAGTGATGAAGACTCTCAGGATGAGCAAATGCCTGATCACCTCAAGAATTTCATGATGTACCTGTGCCTCAAGAACAATCTCTTCGTGATTACTTGGCACAAATGCATCAACCAATGATCTCAGGTTTTGCTCAGATGAATTCTAGATTTGATCAATTGGACGCTCGCCTCAACTCACTGGATGAGTCTCACGTGCAAATCCGAGACCGGCTTGATTTCCTCTACTCCGAGAGAGATGGATCCCGTCATCCTCCACCTGCTGGACATGACAATGAATAGAGGGTCTCAGGGTCATTAGAGGTCATTAAGAGTCTTAGCTGGGAGTTAGTCTCACTTGTCCAGTCATCTTTTGCTTGTTCATGTTATTTCCCTTTCTTTGATTTTTATTGAGTCATGTAATGATGTCTCTTGTACGGTGAAATTTGAATGATCAATCAATGAAAACTCACAGTTCATGTTTATTTGTCTCCTAATGTGCATGACTTGACATTTTGTATGTTGTCAAAAAGGGGAGAACATCAATATGCATCAATTGAATGTTTTTGTCATCATCAAAAAGGGGGAGATTGTTGGGTTTTCCATATATCATGTTTTTGATGATCACATTAATATCCTTGAACATTGATTTAATGCAAAATTGATGTGCTAACTACATGAAAAACACCATGAAAGTGATTGAGTTAAACATTGCTAAATCATACAATGTATATCACTAACAATGTATTTGCATGTAGGTGCACAAGCATGAAAGATGGAGCATTGAAGAGATGAGCATAGCACAAAAAACTGTCAAAAGAGGTGCACCTGTCGACAGATGCAATGTACCTGTCGACAGATTCACACAATCATTCCAAGACAGAACTCAGGTTTGCATCTCCGAGTGCACCTGTCGACAGATGCAATGTACCTGTCGACAGATTCACACAGTCAACCTAGGACAGAACTCAAGTTTCTATTCCTGAGTGCACCTGTCGACAGATGCAAATTGCCTATCGACAGATACACTCAGAAACTCAATTTTCTGAACCCAGTTCTCAGCCTGAGTGCGCCTGTCGACAGATGCAAGTGCACCTGTCGACGACGACGGAAACATGAGATTTAGAGTTTCCAATCTTGGCCCCACTTGGGTGTTTCCTTCCTCCACGACCCCCACCTTTACCTAACACTATATAAGCATCCTTTTGGAGCCAAATTTGCAGAGAGCAGCCTCCCAACCAAGATCCTCCAAGGGACCAAGAAGAAAAGCCCCAAATTGCTGCTGTGCTTCAACTTTTCTGCCCAGATCGTTGTGGAATCGCCATCCATGCGAAGTTGAAGCCGGATCGTCATCAATTCAACCTTCTACATCGATCAATTACATCCAATCGAAGTTTGAAGAGCGTTTGGACGATCACGAGAAGAATTCCAACTGGATTGTTCCCCAACTCTAATTCTTCTCCATTTCACACTTTCCATTCCATCGTGGTGTGTTGTGGTTGTGTTTCGAGCATCCCTCGTGCTTGATTCACGAATTTGTGGTTGTTCTGATCGTGGTTCATCAAACAACGTGTGTGTGGTTGAGTTGTTTGTTTTGAACTCGCTCATAAGCAGTCGTTTCTCTGCTGTGTGTGGACGGTGGATGTAGGATACACGAGTTGTGTACTCCGAACCACCTTAAATCATCGTCTTCTGTGGTTTTTTTGCGTTTTGCGATAGATGATGGTAGGCACGGTGTTCATACGCACGTTTGATACCCTGTTCTCATATATCAACTCAAGCTTCTTAATCTCAATCAAATTCTAATCAAGTTTCAATTAAGATTGCTGTAGCACCGAAAAGAAGCCATCAGTAATTTAGAAATTTCCATATCTATTCAACCCCCCCCCCCCTTCTGATTACCATATCGTGTTATTCCGCATAACTCTTAGTTCCGGTACCACTAGAGGGGCCAGGCTGGGACCGTAGTTCGGCCAGACTACGGCAGGTGTTGTTACTTGTGGTTCTGCATCTCACTCCGACGGGAGGTCAGACATGGACCGTTGGTTGAGGGGTAGGACGCATGGCGCACCTGACCAGCTGACTAGAGTAGTGTACTGTAGCTAGTGTGCTTGTCCAGGCAGTTCGTTGTCTGCTTTACAGCTGGGTCATGTGGTGCCTTGGTTACACGGGTTTTTCCGGTCCCGCAAGTGGCTTAGACCGACGACTGTGTAGTTCTTTCACACTTCCGCACTTTACTCTGTTCAGTAGACTAGACTTTACTACTTTATTTAATTATCGCACTAGTCTATATGCGTGGGGAACAAGGGGAGATTGGTAGTCCCGACTGGGCTCTTCGTGAAGCTCACTCCCTGTTTTGCAGGTGAGACTTCACAGTTCCCGCGTCCCTCCAATAAGGGAGGGTGGGCCACAATCGCGGTAGAGTCAGGCCCACAGTAGTCGGCGGTCTCTAGTGGCAGTGTTTTTCTCACTTCTAGTTTGTCACTCAACCACCTCGGGTATGCCCCTAAGGGATGTGTTATTCATTTCCGTTTGCACTTGTAATTTTTACTCCTTGGGACTTGTACTAGACTTGCACGTTTGGTTAGACTTCTTCTTGCACTAGGGGTACATTTTTAGTACAGTTCGGTATTACCCTTCCATCACATATCTGTTAGACCGACCCTTAGCCCTTCCGGGGTCTCCAGACCGTGGGCGGCGGGGGCCGACGGTCGGATCCTTGGTGGGAGCCGGGACCCGGGCGCCGGGGCCGTTACAGTGGTATCAGAGCAGGGGTCTATCAAGACTTGTGGTGAAAATGAGTAATGGACGTAAAGTCCCTTAGAAAGTATAGGAACACTGCTAGCCGCCGGAGTCTTAAGTGGCAATAACTAATCTGGCTATTTTTTACAGATCATGCCTCCACGCACTCCGCAGGCAGGCTCATAAACTTGGTGGAGCGTGAGGAGACTGAGTCGGACAGTTCGGTTGCTTCCGAGCAGGTGCGTTCGGTGCTCAGCCCCAGCAGTCGAGCAGCCTGACGGACCGTTCGCAGGGAGGACCGCAGCAGCAGCAGGAGTGCAGCAGTTGTATCACTGCGCCCCCGCCGGCCATCATGGAGCAGTGGTGGAGAGCGAGCTTCAGGGTTCGTAGCAGTACCCGCCGTAGCAGCAGTACCAGCCGTACCAGCAGATGCCAGCAGGAGGTCAGCAGTTTGTAGAGATGGCAGCAGAGGAGAAGCCCACACCGACCCTGCAGGCAGCACCGGTCAGCCGGAGGTACCACCCATAGTTCGGCAGCAGACTCCAGCAGTAGCAGCAGCACTTGAGGACCGCACCGTGCTTCTGAGAGGTCCTTCGTCTTCGATCTCCTACGTTGTAGGCGACCGCTATGCGGATAGAGCAGAGAGTTGGGTCCATGAGCTCGACGCACCTTCGAGACCATGGACTGTGCAGAGTGGATCAGGTTCGTTTGGCAGTATTCAGCTGAAGGGGTCAGCCCATGAGTGTTGGAGAGCAGTGAGGCTGACCAGGTTTCAGGGCAGGAGGTTGGAGCAGATCTCTTGGCAGCAGTTTCTCGAGGCCTTCCTCGGGGAGTACCTTCCCGACTAGTCTGCCGGGAGAGGAGGGACTTGTTCCACGAGTTAGTCCAGAGAGACTCAACGTGGGATAGTACCATCAGAGGTTTCTGTAGCTACTTCGACACGTTCCCCACGTGGCAGCTAGTGAGCAGGCTCGTACCGAGCGGTCATTAGCGGACTACGTCCCGACTTGAGGTGGGCCATGGCTGGTCACCTCTGCGACACCTTGTCAGTAGCAGTGGCAAGAGCTACGCCCCTGGAGCGGGAGTGTCGGTTTCAGCCGCAGCAGAGTGGAGGTTCAAGGAGATCTTCTCCGTACCAACACCCCGCAGGCAGTCGGGGGAGTGTGTCTTCTTCTTCCTCTTCGGGAACAGGCGGTGCTGGCCTGACCCGAAGTTGAAGAAGTTGTTCACTCGTGGAGGCAGGCATCACTCGCAGCAGTAGAGGCATCAGACCTTGCTGTTTCCAGTGGAGCAGTCCGTCCAGCAGGGAGCAGAGCAGAGCCAGCAGGGTTCGGGTTGTTACCATTGCGGGCAGGAGGGGCACTTCAGGCGAGAGTGTCCGTTGAGGCAGCAGCAGGAGCAGCACCAGCAGGCACCTCAGGTGCAGTACCGTCCACCCCAGCTACCTCAGCACCAGCAGTAGTACCAGGGTAAGCAACAGCAGCAGCGTCCGCAGCAGCAGCAGCAGCGTTAGCAGCAGCAGCCTCAGCGAGGTCGTGGACGCAGTCGGGTGATGAACATCACCAGAGAGGAGGCAGAGGCTTAATCTGGTCGTCAGTACGATTCCATCCTTGGTAGAGCTGCTTGAGTTTTGAGTGATCCGGGTGCTACGCACTGTTTTACTTCAGAGGAATTCTTTGCTACTTTGACCGAGTTTGCTCCGGAGCGGACCTGACCTAGCTGTTGAGCTTCCGACAGGGGACTTCGTTCGTACCCTTGGTTACTTGGAGGGTGTCACCGTCGAGGTGCAGGGCCACCAGCTACCAGCCAGACTGTTTGCCTTGCAGCTCCACGACTTCGATGCCATTTTGGGCATGGACTGGTTAGAGGCACACTCTGCTTTGGTAGATTGTCAGCGGAAGACCGTGCGGTTCGAGTTACCTGGAGCACCTGTGCTTTGCTCCCGAGGTACCCGGTCTGTCTGCCGACCCTTTGTTTCTTTCTGTAGAGCTCGGCGTCTTATCCGAGACGGTTGTGTGCTTTCTTGGCTTCCGTTTGTGCCTTGGATTCGGGTGAGTGGTTGTTTCTCACGTGCCGGTTGTTTGTGAGTTTGCTGACGTGTTTCCGGAGGATCTACCTGGGTTGCCGCCTGAGCGGGAGGTAGATTTCTCCATTGAGTGCTTCCGGGGACGATGCCTGCGTCCAAGGCACCGTACCAGATGGCGCGGCGGAGCTGCGGGAGTTGAAGCGCCAACTAGAGAGTTGCTTGCATGGGCTTCATTCGTCCTAGCCGCTCACCGTGGGGAGCGCCTGTGTGTTTGTAAGGAAGAAGGATGGTAGCCTGAGAATGGTATTAATTATCGTCAGCTGAATCAGGTTACCGTGAAGAATAAGTATCCTTTGCCCAGGATCGATGACTTTTGACCAGTTGCTAACAACTTCAATGTTCTCGAAGATCGACTTGAGGTCGGGTACTACCAATTGCGGATTCGGGAATCAGACGTTCCGAGATCGCCTTTCGCACTCACTACGGCCACTTCGAGTTTGTCGTGAGGCCTTTTGGGCTCACGAATGCCCCAGCAGCGTTCATGGATGATGATATGTTTTTAGCGAGTACCTGGGACGGTTCGGGTGGTGTTTGTCGACGAAATCCTGGTGTACTCAGAGACGGCGGAGGAGCACGAGGTTCACTTGAGCTGGTATGCAAACTTGAGGAGTCACCGACTTTATGCCAAGTACAACAAGTGTGAGTTGGCTAAAGGAGTTGCACTCCTTGGGCATGTGTTTCTGGTGCAGTGTGTGGCGGTTGATCCCGCTAAGGTTGAGGCCGTTGTTTCTTGGGGCCAGCCCACTTAAGTTGCTGAGGTTCGCATTTCTGGGGTGGAAGGCTACTACAGGAGGTTCATGCAGGACTTCGCCAGAGTTGCAGAGCTTTGACCCGTTTGACCAGGCGGGAGACCCGGTTTGTTTTTGTGGAGGACAGAGTGCGAGCAGAGTTTCCAGGAGCTGAAGAGTCGGCTGACTTGCTCCGATCCTTGTTGTTCCTTCTGGCACTGGCGGCTTGTTGTCTACACAGACGCTTGGGTACTGGTTTGGGTGCTGTGTTGATGCAGCACGGTCGAGTAGTTGCCTATGCTTCTCGTCAGCTGAAGAAGCATGAGCAAACTACCCGACGCACGACCTGGAGCTTGCAGCGGTCGTGTTTGCCTTGAGGTTGTGGAGGCACTACTTGTACGGTGAGGTGTTCGAGGTCTTCACCGACCACCGCAGCTTACAGTATGTCTTCACGCAGAGGGATCTCAACCTCAGGCAGCACAGGTGGCTCGAATACTTGAATGACATGACTTAGTCTTTCCTATCACCCAGGGAAGGCTAATGTCGTGGAAGATGCTTTGAGTAGGAGAGCCCACCTGAGTTCTTTGTTGGTAGACACTGGAGACTACTGGAGGACACCGCTCAGAGTGTGTTTGTACCGTCGAGCCTCCGGAGAGGGCAGTGGCAGCCGTCCTGACCGTTCGTCCGTGGATTTTTTAGCAGGTACTTGAGGCTCAGAGTGCAGACGAGGACTTGGCAGACGTGTTGCGGTTACCGAGGTAGCACTGGACGAGGACAACGAGGTTTGTTTCCGAGGCAGACTCTACGTTCCAGAGGACGCTAGGGAGGAGGTACTGTCCGAGGCTCACCGGTTGCGATACTCTATTCATCCAGGCTCTACCAAGATGTACCATGATGAGGGTACTCTTTTGGTGGCCGGGGATGAAGAGAGATATCACTGAGTTTGTTTCGCGCTGCTTACCTGCCAGCAGGTGAAGGCAGAGCACCAGCGTCTGGTGGTAAGTTGCAGTCGCTTCCCATTCCAGTGTGGAAGTGGGAGCATATCACCACGGACTTGTTTCTGGTTTACCTCATACCTCTCAGGGGCACGATAGTGTTGGGTCATCGTTGACAGGTGACGAAGACTGTCGCTTTCTCCAATCAGAGCAGCTTGGCTAGTTGACAGACTTGCTCGGTTGTTTGTGGACAGAGTGGTACCTTTGCACGGAACCCCGGTATCTATTGTCTCAAATAGAAATCCGAGGTTCACTTTCGTTTCTGGGCAGCTTTCAGTGGGCACTTAGCACTGAGCTGAGGCTGAGTTTGGCGTACCAACCACAGACAGACGGGCAGTCTGAGCGGACCACAGACCCTCGAGGACTTGTTGAGAGCGTGTTGTCTAGACTGGGGCGGCACGTGGGGAGTCGCACCTTCCCATGGTGGAGTTTTGTTTATAATAATAGCTTTCACTACAGCATCGGGATAGCGCCTACGAGGCTCTGTA
>CM024763.1:34212401-34305985 GCA_014218235.1 Colocasia esculenta | reverse complement strand
CTTAGGTTTTTTTAGATCCGTCGTTTCAATGCCCAACCCAATCCGGGAATCTAAATTGGATTCCGTCAGTTCACACACGTCAATTTAATCCACCCAGTCGTGTAGGAGTGAACGACACACCAATCGGATCCCTATTTGGGATTTTGGACCCCCGGGTTGTGTGTTTTAATCCTTTAGACTCAGGTTTTTTTTAGATCCGTCATTTCAACGCCCAACCCAATCCGGAAATCCAAATCGGATTCCGTCAGTTCGCACACGTCAATTTAACCCACCCGGTCGTGTCGGAGTGAACGACACACCGATCAGATCCCTATTTGGGATTTTGGAGCCCCGGGTTGTGTGTTTTGACCCTTTAGACTGGGTTTTTTTTAGATCCGTCATTTAAACGCCCAACCCAATCCGGGAATCCAAATCGGATTCTGTCAGTTCGCACACGTCAATTTAACCCACCCGGACGTGTCGGAGCGAACGGCACGCCGATCAGATCCCTATTTGGGATTTTGGACCTCGGGTTGTGAGTTTTGACCCTTTAGACTTGGGTTTTCTTTTAGATCTGTCATTTGAACACCCAACCCAATCCGGGAATCCAAATCAGATTCCGTCAGTTCGCACACGTCAATTTAACCCACCCGGCTGTGTCGGAGTGAACGGCATGCCGATCAGATCCCTATTTGGGATTTTGGACCGCCAGGTTGTGTGTTTTGACCCTTTAGAGTTGGGTTTATTTTTAGATCCGTCATTTGAACACCCAACCCAATCCGAAAATCCAAATCAGATTCCGTCAGTTCGTACACGTCAATTTAACCCACCCGGCCGTGTCGGAGTGAACGGCACGCCAATCAGATCCTTATTTGGGATTTTGGACTCCCGGGTTGTGTGTTTTGACCCTTTAGAGTTGGTTTTTTTTTTAGATCCGTCATTTCAACGCCCAACCCAATCCGGGAATCTAAATCGGATTCCGTCAATTCACACACGTCAATTTAACCCACTCGGTCGTGTCGGAGTTAATGGCACGCCGATCAGATCCCTATTTGGGATTTTGGACCCCCGGGTTGTGTGTTTTGACCCTTTAGACTTGGGTTTTTTTTAGATCCGTCATTTCAACGTCCAACCCAATCCGGGTATCCAAATCGGATTTCGTCAGTTCGCACACGTCAATTTAACCCACCCGTCGTGTCGCATCGAACGGCACGCCGATCAGATCCCTATTTGGATTTTGGACCCAGGGTTGTGTGTTTTGACCCTTTAGAGTTGGGTTTTTTTTTAGATCTGTCATTTGAACGCCCAACCCAATCTGGGAATCCAAATCAGATTCCTTCAGTTCGCACACGCCAATTTAACCCACCCGGTCGTGTCGGAGCGAACGACACGCCGATCAGATCCCTATTTGGATTTTGGACCCCCGGGTTGTGTGTTTTGACCCTTTAGACTTGGTTTATTTTTAGATCCTTCATTTGAACACCCAACCTAATCCGGGAATCCAAATTAGATTCCGTCAGTTCGCACACGTCAATTTAACCCACCGGTCGTGTCGGAGTGAATGGCACGCCGATCAAATCCCTATTTGGGATTTTGGACCCCCGGGTTGTGTGTTTTGACCCTTTAGACTTGGTTTTTTTTTAGATCCGTCATTTCAACGCCCAACCCAATCTGGGAATCCAAATCGGATTCTGTCAATTCGCACACGTCAATTTAACCCACCCGATCGTGTCGGAGTGAACGGCACACCGATCAGATCCTTATTTGGGATTTTGGACCCCCGGGTTGTGTGTTTTGACCCTTTAGACTTGGGTTTTTTTTAGATCCATCATTTCAACGCCCAACCCAATCCGGAATCCAAATCAGATTCCGTCAGTTCGCACACGTCAATTTAACCCACCCGGCTGTGTCGGAGTGAACGGCATGCCGATCAGATCCCTATTTGGGATTTTGGACCGCCGGTTGTGTGTTTTGACCCTTTAGAGTTGGGTTTATTTTTAGATCCGTCATTTGAACACCCAACCCAATCCGAAAATCCAAATCAGATTCCGTCAGTTCGTACACGTCAATTTAACCCACCCGGCCGTGTCGGAGTGAACGGCACGCCGATCAGATCCTATTGGGATTTTGGACTCCCGGGTTGTGTGTTTTGACCTTTAGACTTGGTTTTTTTTTAGATCCGTCATTTCAACGCCCAACCCAATCCGGGAATCTAAATCGGATTCCGTCAATTCACACACGTCAATTTAACCCACTCGGTCGTGTCGGAGTTAATGGCACGCCGATCAGATCCCTATTTGGGATTTTGGACCCCCGGGTTGTGTGTTTTGACCCTTTAGACTTGGGTTTTTTTTAGATCCGTCATTTCAACGTCCAACCCAATCCGGGTATCCAAATCGGATTTCGTCAGTTCGCACACGTCAATTTAACCCACCCGGTCGTGTCGCATCGAACGGCACGCCGATCAGATCCCTATTTGGGATTTTGGACCCAGGGTTGTGTGTTTTGACCCTTTAGAGTTGGGTTTTTTTTTAGATCTGTCATTTGAACGCCCAACCCAATCTGGGAATCCAAATCAGATTCCTTCAGTTCGCACACGTCAATTTAACCCACCCGGTCGTGTCAGAGTGAACGGCACGCCGATCAGATCCTATTTGGGATTTTGGACCCCCGGTTGTGTGTTTTGACCCTTTAGACTTGGTTTATTTTTAGATCCTTCATTTGAACACCCAACCCAATCCGGGAATCCAAATCAGATTTTGTCAGTTCGCACACGTCAATTTAACCCACCCGGTCGTATCGGAGCGAACGACACGCCGATCAGATCCCTATTGGGATTTTGGACCCCCGGGTTGTGTGTTTTGACCCTTTAGACTTGGTTTTTTTTTAGATCCGTCATTCAACGCCCAACCCAATCTGGGAATCCAAATCGGATTCTGTCAATTCGCACACGTCAATTTAACCCACCCGATCGTGTCGGAGTGAACGGCACACCGATCAGATCCCTATTTGGGATTTTGGACCCCCGGGTTGTGTGTTTTGACCCTTTAGACTTGGTTTTTTTTAGATCCATCATTTCAACGCCCAACCCAATCCGGGAATCCAAATCAGATTCCGTCAGTTCGCACACGTCAATTTAACCCACCGGTCGTGTCAGAGCGAACAACACGCCGATCAGATCTCTATTTGGGATTTTAGACCCCGGGTTATGTGTTTTGACCCTTTAGAGTTGGGTTTTTTTTAGATCCGTCATTTGAACGCCCAACCCAATCTGGGAATCCAAATCAGATTTTGTCAGTTCGCACACGTCAATTTAACCCACCCGGTCGTGTCGGAGCGAACGACACGCCGATCAGATCCCTATTGGGATTTTGGACCCCCGGGTTGTGTGTTTTGACCCTTTAGACTTGGTTTTTTTTAGATATGTCATTTCAACGCCCAACCCAATCCAGAAATCCAAATCCGATTATGTCAATTCGCACACGTCAATTTAACCCACCCGGTCGTGTCGGAGTGAACGGTACACTGATCAGATCCTATTGGGATTTTGGACCCCCGGGTTGTGTGTTTTGACCCTTTAGACTTGGTTTTTTTTAGATCCGTCATTTCAACGCCCAACCCAATTCGGGAATCCAAATCGGATTCCGTCAGTTCGCACACGTCAATTTAACCACCCGGTCGTGTCGAGTGAACGGCATGCCGATCAGATCCATATTGGGATTTTGGACCCCGGGTTATGTGTTTTGACCCTTTAGAGTTGGGTTTTTTTTAGATCCGTCATTTGAACACCCAACCAATCCGGGAATCCAAATTAGATTCCGTCAGTTCGCACACGTCAATTTAACCCACCGGTCGTATCGGAGCGAACGGCACGCCGATCAGATCCCTATTTGGGATTTTGGACCCCCGGATTGTGTGTTTTGACCCTTTAGACTTGGTTTTTTTTTAGATCCGTCATTTCAACGCCCAACCCAATCTGGGAATCCAAATCGGATTCTGTCAATTCGCACACGTCAATTTAACCCACCCGATCGTGTCGGAGTGAACGGCACACCGATCAGATCCTTATTTGGGATTTTGGACCCCCGGGTTGTGTGTTTTGACCCTTTAGACTTGGTTTTTTTTAGATCCATCATTTCAACGCCCAACCCAATCCGGAATCCAAATCAGATTTTGTCAGTTCGCACACGTCAATTTAACCCACCCGGTCGTGTCGGAGCGAACGACACGCCGATCAGATCCCTATTTGGGATTTTGGACCCCTGGGTTGTGTGTTTTGACCCTTTAGACTTGGTTTTTTTTTAGATATGTCATTTCAACGCCCAACCCAATCCGGAATCCAAATCGGATTTTGTCAATTCGTACACGTCAATTTAACCCACCCGGTCGTGTCGGAGTGAACGGTACACCGATCAGATCCCTATTTGGGATTTTGGACCCCCGGGTTGTGTGTTTTGACCCTTTACACTTCGGTTTTTTTAGATCCGTCATTTCAACGCCCAACCCAATTCGGGAATCCAAATCGGATTCCGTCAGTTCGCACACGTCAATTTAACCCACCGGTCGTGTCGGAGTGAACGGCATGCCGATCAGATCCATATTTGGGATTTTGGACCCCGGGTTGTGTGTTTTGACCCTTTAGAGTTGGGTTTTTTTTAGATCCGTCATTTGAACACCCAACCCAATCCGGGAATCCAAATCAGATTCCGTCAGTTCGCACACGTCAATTTAACCCACCCGGTCGTGTCAGAGCGAACGGCACGCCGATCAGATCCCTATTTGGGATTTTGGACAATCGGGTTGTGTGTTTTGACCCTTTAGACTTGGTTTTTTTTTAGATCTGTCATTTCAACGCCCAACCCAATCCGGGAATCCAAATCGGATTTCTTCAGTTCGCACAGGTCAATTTAACCCACCCGATCATGTCGGAGCGAACGGCACACCGATCAAATCCCTATTTGGGATTTTGGATCCCCGGGTTGTGTGTTTTGACCCTTTAGACTTGGGTTTTTTTTTAGATCCGTCATTTGAACGCCCTTTACACTTCTGTTAGGTTAATTAATTTAGATTTATTTTTTTCCCTTTTGACATTCTTTAGTGGTTTCATTTCATTCAAAGTATATGAAATTAATAGTAATACTGACCTGAGTGGCTGGCTGTGAGGGGCGTACTCCCTGCATGGCTGAGATCAACTTCTGAACTATATCGCCGAAGTGCGTCCGTAGCTCTTTCCGAATGAGGGTTCTCATCTCCTCTACACCACTGACGGGAGGCGCAACAGATGAACTCGCGTATGCCGGAGCAGCGACCGAACTCGCATATGAGGACAACACTGGAGTAGTATCCAGGTTGTCCCCAAACCCGTACACTCGACCCTTCCTCGGCCCTCCCGTTGCGTCGACCCAAGTCTCCGGATCCAAGTTTGGCTGGGGAGTGCCCTCTACATAGCGATCTGCCATCATCCTGTCATAGGTCTCCTGCAGAACAAATTAAAACTAAATTATTGAAAACAAATCAAAATTCATTCTCACAACCATCCCATAATGGCTCATCAGCATCTCGAAGTAACTGATAAAATCTTTGAGCTGTATCATTCGACACTTCTTCATTTGTTTGATCTTCATGAATATTGAACTCCGGACCAGCAGCATCGACAACCATGTCTACGTACGTACTTGTGGAGACAAAGTAATTAGCTGGTGCAGACAACTGAATATTCAACTCACCATGAGACGACCATAACTCATAATGGGCAACAAATCCTCTCGTATACAAATGATGCTGCACATCCCATGTCGATATCAACTTTTTGTTCTTACAAGATGAACACGGACATTGTATGTTACCCATCGGATCAACTGCTACTGATGAATTACTCAATGCAAACTGAATAAAACTGTCAACTCCGTCTTTAAACTCCTCGGTCACAACTTCATTCACTATTCCACGGTACATCCATGACCGATTCTCATAAGACATTTTTCCTACACAGATTAAAAGTCATGTCACGAGTTAAAATCCAACACACCCTCACATCATTCAAGTACCATACATATGATACATACGTTATATGGAGAGTCCCAAAGCTAATGGGTGAAACAAAGCGTTGACGTAAAGATAAATGAAGAGTAAGCATACATGAATATCAAATAATTTGAGCACTATATAAATACTTAATGGTATTGAACATTAAAAACAGTACAAACTGTGATGTCTTCATATTAGGCCACCACCACTTGATCGACTCTTTATTCACCAGCTTCTCGTTAATTTCCTAGGTTTTGAACTAACCACTGATATCCCTAAATATATTTTGCCAAATACATCTCTTCGTACATAATGGGAAGACATAACTTTCAGAATGTCAAGTTCTTTGACACAATTATTTTTCACAAATTTTGACCAGTCTTTTCCACTAAACATGTACATACTACCACACCAACTGCGTCGTAAGATTATAGAATATCGCAGGTGTAATGCCCTCAAATTTTGTCCATTTATTTTGTTGTGTGTGTGGATTCGTGCTTGTGTGTAAATATTATGTATGCATATGTAGATATCTACGTGCATATTAGCTAGGTGTACTTATGTATGCATGTGTATGTTTAGATGTAATTATTGGTTGTTTGCATGTGTAGTAGTGTGTACACTATACTATATATATTGCATGTATATATATATAAGCGTATATATGGTTTTCTGTATGGTTTAATGCTCTGGACGAAGAGCAAATTAGCGTCAACATGGATGGACGTCCATGTTAAGTAAACGTCCATATCGATGGACGCCAACTATGAGGTAAACGGCCATGGATGTGGACGTCTACTTCTATGATTTTATGTGCGCAGCAGACCCCGAAATTCTGAGTTGGGCTTGCTCACAGATTGGGGAGATGTCCCCAATGGCTCTCACCCTTCCCATCATGCCCTGCGTGAGATCCCAGGTCTTACCTTATAAAACTACCACTCCTTGCAACCTGGAAGAGCTCTCTTGGCTATTTGCATAGAGAGAAAACCCTAGCTGAGAGAACAGAGAAAACCTAAACTTTGAGAGCTCAGATCCGGCGATTCGAGGCTTCTTCCGGCAAGCTTGTTCAACCGGGAGGAAGATTGGACGTAGGGGAAGGCTTCCCCAACGCTGGACTGAAGACTACCTCATCCTGGAGCCCGGAGGAAGGAGTTTGTGAAGGCTTCTTGGCACTGCCCAAGGAGAGCTTCAACAGCTATTTAGATCCCCTTGGAGATTTTTCTAAAGGCAAGTAACCCATCCCTGTGATGCATGTATATGTCCAGTAGGTCTTAGAAATTTTATGGGATTTTACTCGTGTCCTGGATCCCCCACATTCACCCTTTCTTTGGAGCTCGGTCTGTGTTTTTGCACAGACAGGAACTTAACGGCAAGATCCCTTGCCGTTAATCTCTTCAGTTGGCGGCAGACGATGTTGTCGTTAACCCCTTTGAACGGCTAGCCTTTGCCGTTTAGTTCTTTAGGACAGAACAGTGAGCTGTTCTTCCTTATATATGATTAATTTCTGGAGTTTTTCGCATGAGGATATATTGTAAACGTTATATGCTATGTATTATGAATGGTGGAATGCGTTGTGAGATTTTGTGAATTTCTGTAAATAGTGTGAATGGTTACATTTATGAAAAATGCATGTTAAATGAGACCTTGGTTGTGTTAGTCTACTGTTCACGTGATTCGTGAGGAATTTGAATGCCATAATTTTTCTTGACCATGTGTATGTATGTCAGTCCATGCTCTGCAAAATTGGAAATTTTCCCATGATCATGTGATTTATTACAATTTTGGTAATGAAATTAGAAAGCATGTGTAGGGTCATGTAAAAATCACAGTAAATAGTATGATGTGAGATAAATTCGGGAAAAATTTTGGTGATAATGTGCATGTTAGGTACAGGTCTGAGAACTATCAAATCTGACATTTATGTTGTGCTTCCATGATAACTGAATTATTAATGGCATGTGAATGAGTGTTTCATTTTCTGTAAATTCTGTGTAATTCAGAAAAATGTGAAAATTTGCATGAGTGGTCTAAACCCTTCAAACATGTGTGGTTAAATTTTCATGAGATTTGGGTAATAGTAGGTTATATTGTGAATTTCCATGTGAAAATGAGTTATTAATGCATGCTATCATGATTATGGTTTGATTATGTGTTTTCAACCTGATTAGTGTAAACTACTGAGTGTTTAAACTCTGTCAAACAGTAGCACCATGATTTAGGAAAAACTGAACCATGTGCTTAATAGCGACAACGTAAGTGATGCGTAAATTGGGTGAAATGTGTGTGTGTTAAAAATCGAAATGTGTAAATTGTGCCGTGTGTGACACTGCTTCCATAGAGGGCTGTGGAACCGTACCGTGGAAAAGTCCCCATGGGAAGGTTCAATGTGTTAAAATCCTATGGGCATTTGGATGAAATTCTGGAGGTGGACAAGTACCACTGGTTAGGGTGGAGAGTTCTTCTCCCGGTCTGCGCAGTACCAAGAGCCGTCACTGTGTTGCCTATGTGGCGTCTATGTGTTATATGTTACGTGATGTGAATGTGTTCTCCTAGTGGTGGTTTGGACTATGTGTCACGGCATCTAAATGTGAAAATGTGAATGTGTATATGTACAAATTGTGTAATGTGAACATGTGTATATGTGTAATGTGTAAAAGTAAACAATGTGAATGTGCAAATGGGTAAACATGTGAAACAAATGTGTTAGAATGTGAAATTGTGATTCATGTTATGAAAATGTGGGATTCATGTCAAAACAGCAACCTTAATGTGTTATAACAATGTTTTACATGTGCAAAAGTAGGTAGAATCTATGTTAGGAGTATTTCCTTTTTATTTGTGAAAATCCCATGCTAAAGTGCTATCATGTTGTAGCTTAAATGGTGAATGTAGCTCTCATGTGGATAGATAAGTAGAAAGCATGTGGTAGGTATTTTAATTTGGAATGACATGAACCATGTATCATGTGTTGTGAATTATGTAGAAATATCATGACATGTTGTTTCTTATCATTGTTTCAACCATGCTATATGTTTTGACTTAATGAAATTGAATGTAGAACTTACTTGTGATGTATGCATGTATGATGTGTATGGAATTACTTGCTGAGTCTTTAGACTCACTCTTGCTTCGGCGTACAGGTTTAGCAGGTGACCCTACTTCTTTGGAGGAGACCGTTGAGAGCGACTCCGAGCGAGGAGAGTAGAGTGTTGTGGAGTCACCATCATTGTATCTTACTTTCATAGTATGTAATTGAGACTTATGTAATTGAAACTTACGTAATTGTGGACGAACAATGTAATTTGAATTTTGTATTTCATTATGTGGACTTAGTTCCTTAAATTGCTATATGAATCATGTATGTTTAATGTGGATGATGAAATGAAAAGACAGTGGTTCTTTTACTTCTGCTACTCTGTATTCATATTTGTGTACATCTCAATCATATGCGTTAGTGCTTGGGTAAATGTCCCACTGTGACGAGACTCACTATACCGACGTGGATTGGTATAATCGTATCGGTATAAGGAGGGTCGTCGCAGAGATTGGTATCAGAGCGACCAGTTGAGATCGTACATAAATATACGTAAGTCATCATCTCCATTACATGCTAAGTCTTTATAGAGTTGTCCACATGTGTAGAATTGATTAATAATGAATGAAAGATAGATAAGAAAGTGGTTAGGACTAAATAACGTAGTTTCTAATAGTGATTAAATTAATTGCAACTTATGGCTTCGTGCGGTAGACGTGGTGGTGTACCTACTCGCGATGGCGAGCAGAGGAGAGATGAGCCTAGGCGTGAGGAGCAGACTGAGCAGCAGGCCCTGGCACCTCAGGGTCTTGTACTTCCCCCACCGCCACCTGTGGATTATGGAGTGTTCATGCAGGGTCTAGTGCAGGCCATGTAGACGCAGGCCCACACCCAGGCTACACTCCAGGCTCAGATGGAGGCTCAGGTTGGAATAATAAAATAAAGAGTAGTCTGTCGTATTTAATTGCATGATGTTGTGTTGAATATGCATTGCTTGTTGTTTGTTGTAGCAGGCCAGGTTCCAGTTCCCCAGGCTCAGGACCATGGTGGACCCTCCATCATGGAAAGATTCAAGAAGATGTTGCCACCCTCTTTTAAGGGGGAGAGCGACCCATTACTAGCTGAGAGCTGGATGAGGGAGATCGAGAAAATCTTCTGGCTGTTAGGTGTGCGGACGAGGACAAGGTCACTTTAGCCACCTATATGCTACAGTATGTGTTAGTTTTATATGTTTGCTTACCCTGTTAAACTAGAGCTGTTAGTTGGTGCTTATGAAGGTTGTGTTGCAGGAGAGAGCTGATGTGTGGTGGGCTTCCTTACTGCGTACCCGATTCGAGGACGGTGCTATTGATGTTGCTTGGGACGAGTTCGTGAGGCTCTTTCGGGCCAAGTTCGTCCCCGAGCATATCCAGGACAGGATGGAGCAGGAGTTCCTTTCCTTGACTCAGGGCTCCAAGACTGTACTGAGTATGAGGCCAGGTTTGCTGAGTTATCTAAGTATGCACCTCACATAGTAGCTGATGAGCGTAGGAAGGCAAAGAATTTGTGATGGGCCTTAAGCCATCACTGAGGACGAGGCTAGTGGCATTCGATCATCGTACTTGGACGAGGCCCTTAGCGCTGCTTGTAGGCAGGAGGGTGAAATGGAGCAGTACCTCGAGGAGAAGAAAGCTTTGCAGAAGAGACCTGCGACCCCTTTCTAGCGGCAGGATAAGAAAAAGGCAATGTACCAGACACCGCAACGTCCAATAGCAGCCAACAGTACTCAGGTACCTTCTCAACGTTCCCCTGGTGTGAAGAAGGAGTGTTCCCATTGCGGGAAGACACATGGTGGTATGGAGTGTTGGATGGTAGCGGGAAATTGCTTGAAGTGCGGGAGCAGCGACCACAAGATCAAGGATTGTCCGAGACTTCAGCAGGGAGTCCAGCGCGGAGCACCAACCCCAGCAGCGGTAGCAGCAGCAGCGCCAGCTACAGGAAGATCAGGAAGGCCTCGAGCCCCAGCTCGAGTGTTTGCCCTAGCACGAGAGGATGCCGAGCAGGCGGAGCATGTACCGAAGGTACGGTTTTACTTCTAGGTGTGCACACTCGGGTTTTGTTCGATACGGGTGCCACTCACTCGTTCATTTCCGAGTGGTTCACTAGGCAGTTAGCTCTAGAGTCAGGCGTAGAGTCTGAAGATTTAGAAGTCCCGTTGTCTGTACACACACCCGCGGGTACGGTATTGACTGGGAAGTGTATTCCATCGTTACCTGTGTGTATTGAGGATAGGGTTTTAGATGGGTGTTTCTTCTTGCTAAAGATGAAGGACTATGATGCTATTCTTGGTCTGGATTGGCTAGAGGAGCACTATGCGTTAGTAGATTGTCGTCGGAAGAGGATTGTTTTCCGCATTCCTGGTGAGGACGAGTTCTCTCATCCCTTGCCAAGAAATTGGGCGGGAAAGTTGGTCATCTCTGCCATGAAGGCGATGCGCATGGTAAACAAGGGTTGTGACGCTTTTCTTGCCAGCGTAGTGTTAGTACCCGAGGCTGGTGAGTCACCTACTCTAGCAGAGATCGGGGTAGTGCAGGATTTTCCAGACGTCTTTCCCGATGATTTGTCTGGATTGCCACCGGTAGAGAGATAGAGTTCACCATAGAGTTGCTTCCGGGCACCTCTCCTATCTCGAAGGCTCCATATCGGATGGCACCTGCGGAGTTAGCCGAGTTAAGGAAGCAGTTGCAAGAATTGCTAGATAAGGGATTTATTCGCCCTAGTGTTTCCCCTTGGGGCGCCCTGTCTTATTCGTAAAGAAGAAAGATGGATCACTTAGGTTATGCATCGATTATAGGAAGCTAAACCAAGTGACAGTGAAGAACAGGTATCCCTTACCTCGTATTGATGATTTGTTTGACCAGCTGCAAAATGCATCAGTCTTTTCTAAGATCGATTTGCGATCTGGTTATCATCAGTTGAGGATTAGAGTGAGGATGTGTCCAAGACGGCGTTTAGAACCCGTTATGGACATTATGAGTTTTTGGTCCTTCCTTTTGGATTGACCAACGCCCCTGCAGCGTTCATGGATCTCATGAACAGGGTTTTTAGGCCGTACTTAGATAGCTTTGTTGTGGTATTTATTGATGATGTGTTGGTCTACTCTCCGGATGAGGCCACACACCGTCAGCATTTGAGGGTAGTGTTAGAGGTTCTCCGTGAGCACAAGCTGTATGCAAAATTCAGCAAGTGCGATTTTGGTTGCGCGAGGTTCATTTTCTTGGGCATGTTATCTCCGGTGCTGGTGTAGCAGTTGATCCAGCAAGGTCCAGACAGTTATGGATTGGAGACCCCCAAGACCTTCGGAGATTCGTAGTTTTCTGGTTTTGGCTGGTTACTATCGGCGATTCATTGAGGGATTTTCATCCATCGCCGCCCCATTGACTCAGCTTACCAAAAGGGGGTGAAGTTTGTGTGGTCCGAGACATGTGAGAGTAGCTTTCAATTATTGAAGGCTAAACTTACTTCCGCTCCGGTATTGGTATTACCTAGTGGTGCTGAAGGTTTTGCCATTTATACGGATGCATCTCGGATTGGCTTAGGCTGTGTACTAATGCAGCAAGGAAGGGTAGTGGCGTATGCTTCTCGCCAATTGAAGGAGCATGAGCGTAACTATCCGACTCATGATTTGGAACTGCTGCGGCAGTGGTTCATGCACTAAAGATCTGGAGGCACTATCTTTATGGTGTCAGATTTGAGGTGTTCACTGACCATAAGAGCTTGAAGTATCTCTTCTCCCCAAAGGAACTAAACCTACGCAGAGGAGATGGATTGAGTTCCTCAAGGACTACGACTTCGATCTTCAATATCATCCAGGAAAGGCGAATGTCGTAGCGGATGCTCTTAGCAGGAGGAGGTCTTCGCTCCAGCAGGATTGGAAGATGTTGGAGGATGCGGCGTGTGCGATGGCTGAGTTAGAGCCCTTATGTCAGGCTTTTGTGGCTCAGTTATCCCTTAGGTCTTCGGTGTTGGATGAGGTGATCGAGCAACAGAAAGCCGACCCTAGACTCCAAGAGTTAGTGGGCAAGGCAGGCATCACTCGTGATGAGGATGGTGTGATTAGATTCCACCACCGAGTGTGTGTCCCTGACATGGTAGATGTCCGTGAGCATGTTTTAGCAGAAGCTCATAGGTCGAGATTCTCTATTCATCCGGGTAACACTAAGATGTACCAGGATTTGAAGAGATCCTTTTGGTGGTCCGGCATGAAGAGGGATGTAGCGGATTATGTATCTAGGTTTTAGTGTGCCAGCAAGTGAAGGCCGAGCGGCAGCGACCATCTGGTCTTATGCAGAAGATGGAGATCCCAGTATGGAAGTGGGAAGCTGTCACTATGGATTTTGTTTCAGGTTTGCCTCGATCTAGACGGGGTAATGACTCGATTTGGGTAGTCGTAGATAGATTCTCGAAGACTGCGCATTTCTTGCCTATGAAGAAGAAGCAGTCAGTAGAGAGCTTGGCTAGATTGTATGTCAGTAGCATTATTAGATTGCATGGTGTGCCGAAGTCGATCATTTCGGATCGAGATCCGAGATTTACTTCGAGGCTGTGGAAGGGTCTTCAGGATGCTTTGGGTTCGGAGCTGAAGCTCAGTTCGGCGTTTCATCCCCAGACAGATGGACAGTCTGAGAGGACTATCCAGACGCTCGAGGATATGTTGAGGCGTGTATGCTGGATTGGAAGGATGATTGGGAGCGCCATTTACCTCTAGTGGAGTTCGCATATACAACAGTTTCATGCGAGCATTGGTATGGCTCCATTTGAGGCATTGTATGGAAGGCCTTGCAGATCTCCTTTATGTTGGGAGGAGACCGGCGATAGGCAGTTGATCGGTCCGGAGTTAGTTCAGGAGACTTCGGATAAGATTCAGCTTATCAGGAAGAGGCTTGTTGCGGCACAGGATAGCAAAAAGCTACGCCGACAACAGAAGGAAGGATTTGGAGTTCGAGGTGGGTGAGCATGTCTTTTTGAGATTTCACCTACTCGAGGTGTCGTCAGGTTTGGCAGGCATAGCAAATTAAGTCCCAGATTCATTGGCCCGTATGAGATTCTCAGGCGTTTAGGTAGCGTGGCTTACGAGCTAGCTTTGCCTCCGGCTTTAGCTAGTGTTCATCCCGTTTCCACGTATCTATGCTCAGGAAGTATGTTCGAGATCCGTCTCATGTTATTAGTCACGAGCCAGTGGAGATCCAGCCAGATCTGTCATATGTGGAGGCCAGTAGCTATTCTTGACCGGAAGGTCTAGCATCTCCGGAACAAGAGTATTACGTCGGTGAGGTTTATGGCGGAACTTCTCGCGAGAGGAGGCTACTTGGGAGCTTGAGGATGCGATGAGGAAGAAGTATCCTCATTTGTTCGAGTAGTGTTGTTTAAACTTCGAGGACGAAGTTTCCTTAAGGGGAGAGGGTGTAAGGCCCTCAAATTTTGTCCTTTTATTTTGTTGTGTGTGTGGATTCGTGCTTGTGTGTAAATATTATGTATGCATATGTAGATATCTACGTACATATTAGCTAGGTGTACTTATGTATGCATGTGTATGTTTAGATGTATTATTGGTTGTTTGCATGGTGTAGTAGTGTGTACACTATACTATATATATTGCATGTATATATATATAAGCGTATATATGGTTTTCTGCATGGTTAATGCTCTGGCCGAAGAGCAAATTGGCGTCAACATGGATGGACGTCCATGTTAAGTAAACGTCCATGTCGATGGACGCCAACTATGAGGTAAACGGCCATGGATGTGGACGTCTACTTCTCTATTTTCTGTGCGCAGCAGACCCCGAAATTCCGGGTTGGGCTTGCTCACTGATTGGGGAGATGTCCCCAACGGCTCTCACCTCTCCCATCATGCCCTGCGTGAGATCCCAGGCCTTACCTTATAAAACTAGCACTCCTTGCAACCTGAAGAGCTCTCTTGGCTCTTTGCTGGAGAGAAAACCCTAGCTGAGAGAACAGAGAAAACCTGAACTTTGAGAGCTCAGATCCGGCGATTCGAGGCTTCTTCCGGCGAGCTTGTTCAACTGGAGGAAGATTGGACGTAGGGAAGGCTTCCCCAACGCTGGACTGAAGACTACCTCATCCTAGAGCCCGAGGAAGGAGTTTGTGGAGGCTTCTTGGCACTGCCCAAGGAGAGCTTCAACAGCCATTTAGATCCCCTTGAGATTTTTCTAAAGGCAAGTAACCCATCCCCGTGATGCATGTATATGTCCAGTAGGTCTTAGAAATTTTATGGGATTTTACTTGTGTCCTGGATCCCCCACATTCACCCTTTCTTTGGAGCTCGGTCTGTGTTTTTTGCACAGACAGGAACTTAACGGCAAGATCCCTTCGTTAATCTCTTCAGTTGGCGGCAGACGATGTTGCCGTTAACCCCTTTGAACGGCTAGCCTTTGCCGTTTAGTTCTTCAGGACAGAACAGTGAGCTGTTCTTCCTTATATATGATTAATTTCTGAAGTTTTTCGCATGAGGATATATTGTAATGTTATATGCTATGTATTATGAATGGTGGAATGCGTTGTGAGATTTTGTGAATTTCTGTAAATAGTGTGAATGGTTACATTTATGAAAAATACATGTTAATGAGACCTTGGTTGTGTTAGTCTACTGTTCACGTGATTCGTGAGGAATTTGAATGCCATAATTTTTCTAGACCATGTGTATGTATGTCAGTCCATGCTCTTCAAAATTGGAAATTTTCTCATGATCATGTGATTTATTACAATTTCGGTAATGAAATTAGAAAGCATGTGTAGGGTCATGTAAAAATCACAGTAAATAGTATGATGTGAGATAAATTTGGGAAAAATTTTGGTGATAATGTGCATGTTACGTACAGGTCTGAGAACTGTCAAATCTGACATTTATGTTGTGCTTCCATGATAACTGAATTATTAATGGCATGTGAATGAGTGTTTCATTTTCTGTAAATTCTGTGTAATTCAGAAAAATGTGAAAATTTGCATGAGTGGTCTAAACCCTGCAAACAGTGTGTGGTTAAATTTTCATGAGATTTGGGTAACAGTAGGTTATATTGTGAAATTTCCATGTGAAAATGAGTTATTAATGCATGCTATCATGATTATGGTTTGATTATGTGTTTTCAACCTGATTAGTGTAAATTACTGAGTGTTTAAACTCTGTCAAACAGTAGCACCATGATTTAGGAAAACTGAACCATGTGCTTAATAGCGACAACGTAAGTGATGCGTAAATTGGGTGAAATGTGTTGTGTTAAAAATCGAAATGTGTAAATTGTGCCGTGTGTGACACTGCTTCCATAGAGGGCTGTGAACCGTACCGTGGAAAAGTCCCCACGGAAGGTTCAATGTGTTAAAATCCTATGGGCATTAGGATGAAATCCTGGAGGTGGACAAGTACCACTGGTTAGGGTGGAGAGTTCTTCTCCCGGTCTGCGCAGTACCAAGAGCCGTCACTGTGTTGCCTAGGTGGCGTCTATGTGTTATGTGTTACATGATGTGAATGTGTCCTTCTAGTGGTGGTTTGGACTATGTGTCACGGCATCTAAATGTGAAAATGTGAATGTGTATATGTACAAATTGTGTAATGTGAACATGTGTCTATGTGTAATGTGTAAAAGTAAACAATGTGAATGTGCAAATGGTAAACATGTGAAACAAATGTGTTAGAATGTGAAATTGTGATTCATGTTATGAAAATGTGGGATTCATGTCAAAACAACAACCTTAATGTGTTTATAACAATGTTTTACATGTGCAAAAGTATGTAGAATCCATGTTAGGAGTATTTCCTTTTATGTGTGAAAATATCCTGCTAAAGTGCTATCATGTTGTAGCTTAAATGGTGAATGTAGCTCTCATGTGGATAGATAAGTAGAAAGCATGTGGTAGGTATTTAATTTGGAATGACATAAACCATGTATCATGTGTTGTGAATTATGTAGAAATATCATGACAGGTTGTTTCTTATCATTGTTTCAACCATGCTATATGTTTTGACTTAATGAATTGAATGTAGGACTTACTTGTGATGTATGCATGTATGATGTGTATGGAATTACTTGCTGAGTCTTTAGACTCACTCTTGCTTCGGCGTACAGGTTTAACAGGTGACCCTACTTCCTTAGAGGAGACTGTTGAGAGCGACTCCGAGCGAGGAGAGTAGAGTGTTGTGGAGTCACCATCATTGTATCTTACTTTCATAATATGTAATTGAGACTTATGTAATTGAAACTTACGTAATTGTGGACGAACAATGTAATTTGAATTTTGTATTTCATTATGTGGACTTAGTTCCTTAAATTGCTATATGGATCATGTATGTTTAATGTGGATGATGAAATGAAAAGACAGTGGTTCTTTTACTTCCGCTACTCTGTATTCATATTTGTGTACATCTCAATCATATGTGTTAGTGCTTGGGTAAATGTCCCACTGTGACGAGACTCACTATACCGACGTGGATTGGTATAATCGTACCGGTATAAGGAGGGTCGTCGCAGCAGTCCTTTTTTCATCTGAACATACGATAATCCACTTTTAATTTTCTAACTTTGTCCTTTCTTCTTTCTGAATTCTTATGATTTTTATTCACTTCTCTTTCCACAAAGTAAACCATCATGCCATCTTCGATATTCATCGTAATATTTTAACTTCAAACAAACACGTACTTTGTACTTGGACATTTGTTCTTCTTTGAGTCTAATTTCCAATCGCGAACTCTAATCACTAATTAGAAAAAAATTGATAACAATTTTTTCATGAGTATTTAAAATATGAAATTAAATCATAATATGGTAATATGAAAGAATCAATCAAACATTCATCTCCGTAAAAAAAAAAATAACATACTAACATGAATCCATGGAAATGACTTGGGATTGACTACTAATAAGCAAAGTGGTTGGTTGCAGTGGCAATGGACTACGGGAGGTTATATCAGATGGAACATTGCATTCCTATGGCCGGAAAATAGATCTTCTCACATAGAAATCTATATATGGTAAACACAGGTCATAGGTTTTTCATTGATAGTCTGCAAAAATAGAGAAAAAATAGATAATCCCCTGTGTTGGCAGGAATTCATATTTTTACAATTATGAAATTCAAATTTACATAATATAATAAGAATAAGCAGAAACTCTAAAAAATCACAAACAATCTACTTACATCCGGAAGATAGTAGTCTAAACTGAGTTTTGAAGTAGATAGGATTAGAGCTAGAAAAACTGTGCTTTAAAAACTCTGAATTTTGTATGAACAAAATAAAAAATAGGATATCTAATTGTACTTAATCATGTGTTTCTGTAAAAAATATAAAGTAGAAGAAGAAGAAGATAGTTTTTTGTAAATCAGGATATCTTACAGCAATCACATTATAAAATATGTATATGCCTACTACAGTTTTTTGAATGAAGAATGGATACGAACCCTATAAGCTCTAAACCACCTGCCTGAAAGGAAAAAAAAAGTCTAAATTGAGGAAGACAAATCATATGAATCAACATTTCAATAATCAATCGCCAAAGATATATGTTTTCAGGCTACATTGCCTTGATGACATTCATGTGCACTTCTGGATCATTCCTAAATATATATGTCGCCCAACTACATTACATGTAATTGGAAATGAGAGTTAGAAAGAGTGCATCAATTAGGCATTCTGGGAAAAAATTGATATTAGATGGAAAAAAAAATACTGAGTTGCTAACCCTGCCACCTACCCAAATTCTATCCCACACAAAAGGGTTGGTCAGTCAAAAGAGATAGGGATCCTTTCTCAAGTTAATTGACACAGAATTGCCCAATGGCAATCCAATTCCAAGAGAGTAGGGGTGGGAATTGGTGAAATTTCAGCCAGAATGGCCAGAATTAGTTGGGATCAGTTGGATCAGCCGAGATCAACTAGTATTAGTCAAATCCGTCAATCAATTTTTGAAGTTCCAATTAGTAGTCTACATTGGCCTGATCTTGCAAGAATTGGGCCGGGATCAGCCAAAATCAGCTGGGATCAGTCCAGATCGAGTAGGATCAGCCAAGATGGGATCAGCTGGACTTGGTTAAGATATTGGGACCCACCGAAATCGGTTGATCTAGGCCAATCCTGGCTGATTTTACGACTTCATTGGTCGAATTGGCCATTTCTGACTTCCTATTCAATCCAGATCCAATTGGGCTCAGATCTGGCCGATTCATCAGCCAATCCAAGTCCACGGTCCGCCTTCTATAATGTTGTTAAGCACCACTTTGAAAGGAAACAAACAATTCAGAAAAGAGTTTACATTTTTTGCACATTAATGGATATGTAGAGACGAAAGAGGAAAAACTGAGAAGGGTGAACATTCATGGCTCGAAGTATGTTCCCCACAAGCCAAAGGATAAGCATCTAAAATACAAATAACACCATATAAAGATCTTTTGAATTGCAAAGAATAAGAAATTTGTGGCAGCATGCATGTAAGAGACAAGGCATCTAATGTTATTAAAAGAAGCATTACCACTTTGGTATGATTAAAAAGATTAAGACTGTACAACATTATGATAAAAGTAAGCATTTGCTACATAGCAAGTGCCTAGCTGAATGATTAACATGAGAGGACACAAGATATTTTTGACTCACCTATCTTATCCTCATTAATTACTTAACTGAGTAACATGATTGTTGTTTACAAATATTTACCCATAGATGATATAACGTAGGAAGGGATATGTGGACCTTACCTGACTGCAAAATTCATTATGATCCCATCTGGACTTCATGAATCATTTACATTGAAAGTTGCTTAAGGTATTTCAATGGTCACAAAATGAAACAAATTTGATATTAACCATTACCAATGGAACTTATGTAACTGAGGTTGAAAAGGAATTCAGGTAGCTCCTGTTGGACTTTTAGAAATATGAGAACTTGATTATAAGGCACAAATTCAGGCACAACATTTCAGAAACATAAGTTATAAACTCCATCTCCTATAGAACAAATTATATAGTGCATAGAATTCACAAAAACTAAGGCACAACATTTCAAAACCATAAGCATAAATAAAATTAACATGCACATTAAGACATGTAGACATTAAACTATTAGAGACTATCAATCATTAAAACATATTAAAATGAACATTTCTTAGGAAATTCTTTTAATGTTAGCACATTAAAATGACTTCACATGCTTGCTTGCTACCGTATCGTTCATCACGTTCAAAAAGGTTACAGTCTCCTGAGTCCCCCATGTGTGTGGAACTGTTGCCATTGGCCAAAGACCAGAAGTTTTTATCTGTCAAACTCTCTCCCCATAACTGGTGTTTTTCGTCATGCGTGTGGGGCTGTGGTCGTCTTCTGCCCTCATCTCTGAGGGCATGCAGGACAAGGTCCACACCCCCCCTAGCCGCTGGCCCTAATGAGCAGAGGAAGCTGTCTAGCCTGGTTAGCAGGCAACAGGATTGCTGGAGAGGATGAGTCCGTATGCACATACACCATGCATATATTGTGCGCAGTGGGGTGCTGGGGCACCGTGGGGTGGGCTCGGGGGCGCCGTGGTGGGCGATTGGGCGCCGTGGGGTGGGTGACCCTGTGGGGTGGAGGGGCGCCGTGGGGGCGAGGGGGCAGTGCCGTAGGGGCGAGGGGCACCGTGGGGGCGAGGGGCAACGCCACAGGGGCGAGGGGCGCCGTGGGGTGGGCTCGGGGGCCCCGTGGGCGTGGAGTGGGTGAGGGGCCTGTGGGGTGGAGGGGGCAGCGCCGCAGGGGCGAGGGGCGCCGTGGGGTGGGTGAGGGGGGCCTGTGGGGTGGAGGGGCCGTGGTGGCTCGGGGGCGTCCGTGGGCGAGGGGCACCGTGGTGGGCGAGGGGGTGGGGCGTTGGGGCTCGGGGGCGCCGTGGGTGGTGAGGCGGCGGGGGCTGTTGGGGCTCGGGGTCGCAGGGGCGCCAGCGAGTGGGCGCGGGGGCTCCACTGGCAAGGGCGGGCGGCGGGGGGGGGGGGGGGGGGGGGGGGGAGGAGAGAGAGAGAGAGAGAGAGAGAGAGAGAGAGAGAGAGGAGGAGAGAGAGAGAGAGAGAGAGAGAAATTTTCGACGGATAGTTCCGACGGAACTATTACGTCGGAAAACCGTCGATAATATATAAGTACCGACGGAAATTTCTGCCGGATATTTATCCATCGGTATTACCGACGGATGTTTCCGACGCAATAATTCCGTCGGTAGTTCCGACGGATATTCCGACGGAAAAATTCCGTCAAAAATATCCGTCGGTAAAACTGCTTTTTCTTGTAGTGTACGACGAATCATGATTTGAATGATACTTCTCAAAAGAAAACTCTTTAGAATAAAAGGTAACTCTTCAAAACAAGTTCAATTTTGTTAGTTTAAAGAGGCAATCTTTTTATGATTAATCAAGGTGAATGGCTCGATATTAGGACACTTCATTGACTCCAACACGGAAAGAACCCTTAAAGAGTGAAAACTGCTTATTGCAAGAAGATCTTCTTTCAATAAAGAAGACGAATATTAGATAAAGTAATTTTCTTGGTTCACAAATAGTAAAATTATTTTTTAATCGTCATCAATTTTATTAAAAAAGAATCATACCTTAAATATTTGTCATATAAGGTTCTCGATTTGAGAGTCTCTAATCAAATGGGCACCATAGAGACAAGTTCTTTCGAGCATTAATGCCCTCCATCCCTTGGTGCTTGCCCAAATGATAACTTAGATGACGTTCTCCAAATTAATATCAAGAATGGAGGTAAGCAGCTGTCAAACTTTTACCATGCGAATCCACATACACTAATCTTCGAATCCACGAAGTCACATGTGGAGGGAGTTCTTCTTTATGAAAAAAAAGAATAGAGGTAAACTCATATAATCTTAAACTAGGTTTACTTCAATAATAAGAAAGAAATTGTCTCATATTAAAACTTGAGTATGAATTTTAAATTATAATAACCTTATTTTTAGGCCTCGGTAGAGCAAGAGATAACTTTAGTTGGGCATAGAGTCTTTACATCTATCTTCAATACATTGTCATTTGGTGCAAAGATAAGTATAGTGTGAATGACAACTGCTACAAATATAGGGATAGCTTATAATTCATTCATTCAGGGGTATTTTGATAATTGGGTAGGCCACTTATTCAGATTTTATTCCTCCGAATAAATCGATTATGTTCTACTAAGTCAGATATTTGACATAAACTTCTAATGTGTTTACCTATAAGACAACTTATACAAGAAGAACCCAAAATTTGGAACCTTTATCCGTAGATAAGTTATTTATGAACAAGATAATCTAGCTTATGACACTTTTGATTTGACAAATTAAATTATCAAGATTGATAACTTTATCATAATTTAGAGGGGAGATAAAATTATCACTTATCAAGATTTATCAGTAGTTATTAGTGTTCAAATCTTGATAAGCTATTTAGATTATCAAAGTAACTATCTATTTATTAGGACTAATAAATCCCTTTTATCAAGTGTTATCCGGTAATCAAATAGGCCTAGGCTACTTTGTTTTCTGGGTAATTTAAATAGAGATAGTCTACACTTAGATAAGTTAACCATGAACTTAATTAAGTAAACTTGACACATTTTTTTCGTGATCCCTGAATCCTTAGTTACTTGCATGTGCCTACGTCTAAGTGCCGAATTATAATTAAGTGCAATCCGAATAGAAGATGGGGAGGGCTAGAGTTATCATCCTTAGCTATGGATAACTTTAATTATCCCATATTAGCATACATAGCCATCCCAAGCTAAATAACTTTTAACCATAGATTAATTTTATATCTCTTATTATCTCACCTTATCACCCTTCCCAAAGGTTACTAAGGGACTAGAATGATTCACCTTTAGATATAATCTTAAAAGTAGACATGAGCTAATTAGCTGCCTTCAATGTAGACTTATCCATAAACTAATTTGTTAAGGTGAAAACCGTGTATCTGCCCACCAGCCAACAGGGCAAGGCTAGATCCACCCCAACCCCCCCCCCCCCCCCCTCCCAAAAGCAGCTTGCACAAGGCAAGGTGGATATAGGGTCCAACCCTTCGAGATCTCACTCCTCGAGCGTACCATCCATAGATGCATGTTCTCAACTTCTTGAGATCACGATATGACCTCCTTCTACATAGCATATGGCACCTCACTCAGTGCTATTAAGAGTCCATTTGGTTGCATGTAAAATAGTTTAAGAGGGAAATAGTTTTACATGGAATAACTTTTACGTGAAAATGAAACGTAATTGTCTATTTGGTTGTTAGGAAAATATAAAATTGTATGGAGAGGTATGAGATCTTATGATCCACGCAAATGAGAGAGAGTCATATACTCATTGTGTACTAACACTATTCATCAAATTTTTTATTTTAATATTTTTTTTAAAAAAATTAAATAACTAATGAAAAATAAGTAACTTTGAGAAAGACAATATAAAGTAGGAGAAATAAAATAAAAACATAATTGAATGAATAGTATTCTATAGATATTTTAATAAAAAAAATAAAAATTAAACTAATTAATAAAATATAATTAAATTTGACAAAAACTATTTAAATGAGTGGAAAGAAAATAAAAATGTAACTAATGAATAGTGCATCAACTACCATCCCTGTAGAATGCCCAGGAAAATGGCATCCGTCTAAAAACGACGGATGCCAAAATCTAGAATTTTGGGGATACGATTTTCAAATTTTGATTTTCAAAGGTACTAAATGGTAAAAAAAAATATTTTCCTAAAAACGATTTTCTCGTGCGAGTTTTTCGTTCAAACAAACGAACCCTAAATGTGTCTTTGACACATTAGAGTATGGACCAAATGCCGCACAATGTACATCTATCTTATCTAATTGAGACCCTCCCTTCCTCTCCATGTTCCACTCTATCTAGAAGCAACAATGATGACGTTCAGAGAAGGTCAACAAACTTTCCTCACGATGATACCCAAGTTATAGAGGTGGCAATTGCACTTAGTGAGATTAGACAAATAATCATCTCGAGCCCCCTACTCCCATATAACTCGCAATATGGCCAGAAAAAGAGAACACGTCCATATGACACTAGCTCTCCTACTCTCTTAAAGACTCGTTTATATGATTCGCGAAAGAGAGAAGGTGTCTAGGTAACCTCCAATTAGAGGACAATTCCAATCACTGAGACCACAAGTCAAAATTCTCTAACTCTTACTTTTTTATATATATTTTAGCAAGTGATCTTATTTGAACATGGAAGTATTATTTTTCGTGAGTTGTTATTGAGACCTTCTGATTATGTGTCCAACTTTGCAATGTTTTCTCTCAATAAATAAATTCAATAGTTCGCAAAGATCAAATATTGGATGATTACCAATCATTTTGCGCGACTACGATATAATCAAATCTCCAAAATTTCGAGTCCAAAATGATGATCACTTCAGGTTCAAAAAAATTCTTATATTTATTACAGACGTAAAGAACACGGGCTACAGGAAAATAGTTGCGTTTATTGGTCCACTCACTTCCCATAGACCGATAAGCTCGACCTACTATTCGTCCGGCGCCGTGCGCCAAGGCGCCAGAGACGGTGCGCTGCGGAGAGCCGCCAGCCACCCGCTCGTACGTACACACGGCTTAGCTGGCTGCCGCTGTTGACTACATGGAGGTGGCGCGTACGGCCTCTCCCTCTGTTGTGGGCCCCGCCTCTGTTGCGCCCCTGTCCTCCTCCGTGCGATCGGGATCCGTCCATTTTGGTCGGAATCTTTGATGGAGGCGCTGATCTCGGGGTGCTCCAAACCCGGACGGCCGTGATGCGCGCACGTCTGGGGAACCGTGCACAGGGCCTCGGATCAGCGGGGTACGGAGGGCGCAAGGGGTCTAGGCGTAATTTCGCACGTCCTGGGCCCCACTCCCGACACCTTAAGACCTTCGCATGGTGACGTGTCCCTGGCCACTCGGGTGAGCCGGGTCCGTTGTCGTCCGCGAAGAACTTGAAACACTTTTGAGTTTTGAGAAAAATTTTGTGTATTTTTGAAAAGTATATAAGTATAATATATATAGGTAAACAACTCATGTGGCATCAGACTACCAACCTATGTGGATGTTGTCACATAATTCTTTTATCCATGTGTTTTATATTTGTGCACTTTTGAAAAGTGCACAAAATCTTTCTCCTGAATTTTGGATATGGTGTAGGGGTGGCAATGAGCCGGGCTTGAATCGGGTCTGTCCGGCTCGGCTCGGAACGAGGCTCGATTTTTTGAAGCCAAACTCCACTCGAGAAAATTAGGTAAGATCTGGCCCGGCTCGATTTTATTTTTTTAAAGATATTTTATTATATTTATTTATTTTAAAAATAAAATTAATATTCATTAAATCAAAATAGCATAAAGTAACATTAGACTAATCTAGATAAACTTATTTATAGTTGTTACAAATATAAAATAAATATTAAGTCATTAAATATAGCTCAACAACATAATTTTCAATAAAATTTTAAAATACTAAAATTATTATCGTGTTACTTATTTTTTTAAAAAAATACCGGGCCATCGGGCTGCTTAGGCCGGGCCAAGCCAAGTTAAGCCCGAGCCCGACCCAATCTTACTCTGGATCGGGCCGAGCTCAAAATTAAAAAATATTAATTGTCCGACTCAAGCTCGTGTAAAATCGGGCCAGGCCACAGAGCCTTCGAGCGGCCTAATTGACACCCTAATATGGTGTGTTCAAAAAAAAAAAAAAGATAGAGAGACTTAGTGCACTTTCATATTGCACTTGACTAGGCAACAACTCCTTGTGGCATCCAACAATTAAGTTGTCACTTTATCACTTCCCATGTGAGGAGTGCCATATGACTATTGCTTAGTCATATTACACTTAAAGTACTTCAAATGTAATATGAAAGTGTACTAAGTCTTTCTAAAAAAAAAATATTGACATGGGGCGTTCTTGTGTGGTACATGGTTGCATTTGGGAATCCTGTCAAAGGCATCCTTTGGAATGACTGCTGCTAAAGTTGGAATCGGCAAAAGCCAACTTTGCGGATGAAGTGTATGAACGACGAAATTTTCACCTCATCGTTCATGTCACTTAAAAAAAATGAAATCGCATGTTGACTTGCCCACCACATCGACTTCCGCGATGATTTCGCAGGCAATTCTCAAAAACAACTCTCGTGCCGCTTTGACTAAAGCGGCCACGATATTTTCTTATATCTATCTCTCTCTTCTCTCAAAAGTGATGTGCATGCGAAAGTCGAGGCCACCCCAAAAACCCTTGACAACAATTGTGGGGTTGTAAGAGATTTTGCACTTCTAAATCCCTCCAATCCCGTTTCCAACATGGTAAAAAAAAATCTGAAATATATGATGATGGCAAAAAAGAACCTAGAATCTTGAGTTTAGATTTTGTGTTGATAAGTTTTATTAGGAGGAATTTCAAAAGAAATATATGGTTACAGAATTTGTTTCAATGAATCATATAATGGTTAGATGAAGATCATAGAAAAATAAGATTCATTTCACCCTACTTATCAGTTTAATAATGAACAGACAAACCCATCTGTCTATCTCCCTGCTCTAGTAATCTCATATCGAATATCCCTGATAATTAAATTAATAAATATAAAAAAAACAGACTAAATCTTGCTCTTAAATAAGAGGCTTATCTTTGAGACTAACTTATGATCCTATTTATGAGGATAAAGACCTATCAGACTTTCTTGTCACGTTACCGAAATGGGCCTACCCATCTTCATTGTTGACAAGAACAAGCACCCTTTTGAACTTTTTCACCGTTTGAGATTGTTTTTAAGGGGGAGATTTTAATCATTTAATGATAAAAATTCTCTTTTCTCTCTCTATTATCAAACAAAGAAAATGACTTTTAGATTTTGTAAAAAAGAGATTTTGAGAGAGAGGAGAGAGATAGAGAGAAAAAATGTGATGATGGTGCCTTGGCTTTTGGGATTCAAAAACTGATTAGAGAGAGCTTTTGCAAGGTTTGGTGCTTTTGAAAAAGTGAAATCCCCATGAGGGTTTCCAAACGGTGACTAAAAAAATGTGAAAAGAACTGTTCCAATGCATGTATGTTTATCACACCTGGTGTTTAACCTGCACAACAGAAATTGATTTAGTTATTTGCAGACACATTTTTTTGTTTCGCCTCAGTGGACAGGTCACTGGTTTTAAACACACAGAATATAACATCGCCCCGGGTTCGAAACCCCGTTAAATCCCTAATAACCTATTCTTTTTCCTCCTGCGGCAGAGCCGCTCCCCACCCCGCCTCGCCTGGGGCGGCTTGGGTTCGAGACACGCCTTTGGCGTTTGAGGTTTTTCAGGATTAAAAAAAAAGTTATTTAATTAGATGGTTCTCGTCAAATACTCCACTTCCGAGAAAAAATGACGTTAAATTGCAAATCTACCTGATTCATTGACTGGATATCTCTTGGTGACGTCATAAAAGGTTGCAAATATTATGATTAAATTGTCATATATTAAAAATTCTAGCCCAACTTTACCCGTCTGATTTATTTGATTAGATGGACCTCAGATTACGTCCACTTGAAGAAAAATGTTCAAATGAGTAACACTTGTTGTTGAGACAAAAATATCCCGCCCATACATATGTTGGTGGCCTGAGAATATGTATTAGCACATGACGTATTGGAGCACATAATGTAGTCTTTAATTTGTAAGGATCCGCTCGAAAATCTATATGTTTTGGTCTTACTGCCTTCCGTGAAGGTGTAAGTATCGTTTTTTGGTATAGCTGAGCGTCTTAGACTCTTAACCACTGAGAAGAACACAGAACAAAGTGTTGGATGACGCATTGGAGCTTACATACGCTACCATGGAATGAAAGACCTGTTGGTCAGATTTGTGCCGTATCTTCATATTGAGGTATATCCCATTCAAGAATTTCAGAGTGATGAGGGAATTTGGAAAATATTGCTACCATTTTCTGGTCGATGATCTTACCAAATTTTCTTTCAAATCTCATTTTTGAATTTTTATTCGTGGCATACATAATATTTAGTTGCTGTAATGTTGGTATTATTGCTTACATTTTGATGATGTTGTATGTCTCGTATCCATTTTTTTGTTCATATAGTAGAAGAATTTATGCTTATAACATCAGTTCCAGATAAAAAACTAAGAAAATTATGATTTGGCGATGGAAATTTATTTGTCGTTATTCCGTCGTTAATTACTGAAAAATTAGTGATAAATTAGTTTTATAGTTAAATTAAAATATAACAATAGATTGGTGATGACGTCGCTATATCTGTGACAGATTAGCGACGAAAATTAGTTATATCTATTCCGTCGTTAATTAACTACGGACTTCTGTGCTCCCCAGCTTTGGCAATTGTTTGCGGCGAGATTGTGGTAAAAGGGTTCGGTCACTGATCTGTCGTTATTTAGCAAACATAAGTTCGGACAATTTTTTTTTGCCAAATTACAAGTGTTTTTCCGTTGAGGTCCAAATTTACACTTTATTTTTCTACATAAATAAATTAATTTACCGTTGAGGTCCAAATTTAATAAAGAATATTGTCAATTTACACGCCCAAAAAAATTATGACTTTTAACACATGACGGTTGATCTCACAAGCTGAGGTTGTCTATTATCCTGAATCAGTAGAATTTCACCACCTTATAGTTTCTCTGTTTCAATCTGAACCAAAGGCCCTTCTTTATTTAAGGAAGTGATGCTTGTAAAAGTAAGATTGTTTTTACATATTTATATACTTTTGTTAAAAGTATGAGAAAGATTTATTGCACTTTTATATGATTAGACAACAAGTTCATGTGACATTCAATAATTAGATTGTCACTTTTATCACCCCTCATGTGAGGGGTGCCACATAGGTCATTGTCTAGTCATATTATACTTAAAGTACAATATGCAAGTGCAATAAGTCTTTATCTAAAAGTATAAGTAAGTGAAGATTTGTCTTTGTATTTGCATAAAAAAAATATGTTGACCGCGGTTTTTTTTTACCAAAAATTCGGCCATCACCTGCTTTTGCGGGATCTATGAAATATACTTGAAATACTTCTTTATTGACTGTTATTAATAGAGATGGCAATAGATTAGGTCTGGAGCGGGTCTGCGCTAACCCATGTCTAGTTCTGTTTCTAATTGATAGATCTGAGCCCAATCCGGTTTAAGACGAGATCCGATTTTTAGAAACTCGACTTAATTTGGGATGATTAGGTAAGGCCCGACCCAATCTAATTTTATATTTTTAAAAATATTTATATTATTTTTATTATTTTGACAATAAATTTGATGTTTATTGAATCAAAATAACATAAAAATATTAATCTAATCTAGATAAATTTATTTCTAGTTGTTACAAATATGAAATAAATATTAAGTTATTAAACAAACTTCCACAACATAATTTTCAATCTAAGATTTTAGAATATTAGAATTATCACCATGTCGCTTGTTTTTTTTTTAAAGAAATTATCTAGCCACTGAGCCGCCCGAGCTGAGCTGAGTCAAGTCCAGACCTGGCCTAATTTTATGTCGGACCGGATCGGACTGAAAATTCAAAAGAGATTAAAATATATGACCCAAATCCGTGTAAAACTTAACTGGACAACCGGACCGGCCCGGTACTGTTGACACCCATAGACTAATCGTTTGTAATTAGTTGCGCATTGTTATTCTTAGAAAGTTAAATATATTATTTTATTATCACGAACGGACATTGTGGCCTTTTTCTCCACGTAAGGTCGTGCAATACAATTTCATTAATGGCTTTCATAGTTCTATGATCGTAGGTGCCAATAGAAATTTTTATGCAAAAAAAATCATGCAACAAGGTTTCGATCGTAAATGTAAAATTGAGATGAATTTTGAATTGATAATACTTTTATGTAAAAAAAGTTCTATTTGATAGATAGGTAAATTTAAAAGAAGATGAGTTGTTGTAACGTGGTATAGATATGTGTCAGTGGCGGATCTTGAAAGTTAGTCCAGTGGGGTCACTTGAGTTTAGGAGGTCGTTCTTAAATTCAGTGGGGTCACCTTTCATTTACACATCTAAATAACAAGGTGTATTCCTACTTCCCTTTAAGACACCCTTTCCAAGTCAGTGAGATCACCTACTTCCCTTTAAGACACCCTTTCCAAGTCAGTGGGGTCAAGTGACCCCACTGACTCTAAAGAGGATCCGCCACTGATATGTGTTATGATCACGGGCAGATCTCCATTGATCTTGATGAGAATGATAATTTCTAATCTCTATTTATAGTTCAAATCGTCTTATTCTAACTAGAGTCAAGGTTTGTCATGCCATTACATATCGCAATAACATAACAGTGTCGTATCGTGTCAGGACATTCGTGAGTTCTAGTATGATCAGTACAGTACTGTAAAATTATTCGACTGATTTCTTCTTATAGTTCGATTGATTTTTCTAGTGAGTATCGTTTAAAATCGATTAACTAATTTTTCTTTATCAGTCGATCAATTTTTATTAGGGTAACGTTCAGATCTCATGATCTATTTAATCTTCAAAGATAAATACAAATCGATCGACCAACTTAAAATTTTCAGTCGACTGATCAATACTATATAGATCGTACCGTACCATAGAAATACGACACAATCGATCTAGATAGCACGGCCAATCTTGATTAGAGTGCAATTTTTAACTTATTCTTATCTGTTTTATTCTTTGGCCTGTGCTATCTAAATTTATTTGTCTTATTTTAGACCGACTGGAAAGATGGTTGTTATGGAGAAGAGAAATTAGTTTGATCAGGTAACAAGTTTTATATGAATTATTTGTCCTATAATTTTCTTAACTGAAGATCTTGTCAAATCATTTTTTCACTCTCTTTTCTAAAAATTAAAATTATTTAACAAATAATTCACGAGAATTTACTATCAAATCAAATTTTTAACAAATATTTCTCCATTCAGAAAGGTCTTCTTATCTCTCATCTCAGTCTCTGTCTCCAGAAATAACTCAATGTCTTATCAAAGGAAAAACGATAGCATCTTTCAAAAGTTTCATTCCCTTCTACACAAGCAACTTTTGTAAAAATTTCACATAGAAATGAACATGTGATTTTCAATATTAGGTAAAACCTATAAGCATCTTTGTTAGTTTTCTAATATTCTTATCTCATAAGCACCCCTCATTACCTTTGTTCTTTCTTTATAACCCTTGTTTCTTTTTATATATCATGAAAAATATTTGTCGTATGACAGACAAGCCACAATTGACAGTGTGGTTGAATAACATGCAACACACTTGTACCCGCCAGCATCCAATCACATCAAGCATTTCTCATATACTATTGTCTTCCCTTTATTCAACCTTAATTACTAGATGCCAAAGTTGATCACTGTCATTTGAATGCTCCTTGAGCCTTCCTCACCGTCTCATCAAGACAAGATTTGCCGGTTTTCACACATATGGCATCTCAGCTCACCACATTACTTACTATCTTTGAACTTGACATAGACCGATTCAGGAAATTTATTTAGTGGACTCATTAATAGTATACTTATAGATTTATATTCATAATTCAGTGGAGTCATTAATAGTAGAATTTTATTTTTTTAATAAAATTTTTATAATCAAGTGAGTCACGTGACTCTATTGACTAAACTCTAGATCCATCCATGGAACTTGGTAATGTCAATTGGTAGTTGCATCCATAAAGTAATGTCGATTCAAGTGAGCTAGATGTATATTGCACACGTATTTAATTAATCCATAAGTATGATGCATACATGCGACGGTAATCATGCTATATCCCAATGGGCCAAAAATATCACGAAATGTTAGGTAAATAAAGAAATCGGATGCTCTCAGTCCCATGCAAGAAGAGATTGGGTCAGTACAAAGAGAGAATGTATTTTTACATTTTTATCTCTTATGTAAGAAGAGAAAGATTTTGTGCGCTTTTAAAAATACACAAAGTGTAAGTCACATAGGTAAAAAATTTATTTTTGGTGTCACATAAATTTTTTGCCTATATACATAATGTTATATGGACAAAAAATCTATGTGACTTACACTGTGTACACTTTTAAAAATACACAAAATCTTTCTCTATATAAAAATATGATTAGATAGACAAAATTTTGGTCCGGTAACTTTCTAGTTTCTACCCCACCTGCTATATATAAAAGTGATCATTTTCTTAATCTAATCAATCATAGTTTTCGTGTCCCATCTCGGAAGGTGGATAGAGATAATCCATATTATCTCAGAGTTAATTTGCACCGCGTATCCAAATTTTATTAAGTGCTAACCTAATTTAGCTCCCTTATCTAGTGGTAAATCGGTTGCCAATTGTCCTAAGTGGTTGCTGGAGGAACCCATATTCCTCGGTGATTTGAGCCAACTAGAACGGGATGGCTCTACATGCAAGCAGGCCCAGTCGAAGCCTCCCTGGGCTGAACGCAATCTCTCTCTCTCCCTCTCTCTCTCTCTCTATATATATATTATAATCACGACAATAAATAGAACAAAATGAAGCTTCCATGAAAGTTTGACTTGAGTATTTTATTTAAATATTGGTCACAAGATTATCTTGAACAAAATTTACAGAGTGTGAACCATTGACAATATGATGACCGGCAAAGACTAATGTCAATGACATAAATTTTAAATTTTGTCATATGATATTTGTGTAAAAATAATATGGACGGAGTTAATTTTAAATTTGTATATAGCTGAATTGGTTGGAGTTAGATCACATATTGTAAAAAATAAATAAATAAAAGGAGGAGTTAGATCACGTCAATTCAAGACATTTTTCTTGTTCACATATTCAATTTACATATAGAGGGTCTTCTACAAAATACTCGTTGGATAGCGACTCCTCAGAAGATACCTAATCAATACGGGCGTCCATGCAAAGGCTCGGGACAACATGGGGGGTTCATCACTTCCCCAAAATTATTAGTTGGACATAAATGTCATCCGTTCTGGAATATTTTCTGATCCCAATTATTCCCAAAGCCGAAACCCCACGTCACCCATCTAATCGTATTAATATATAGATGTGCAAAAAAAAAAGAAGGCCGAGCTGATTGGGGGGGGGGGGGTTGGGGGGCTTATGGGGAGAGAGACGGTGGGGACTAGACGGCAGCTGCCGCAGCCTGCAGCGCGGTTGCAAGACGTATCTATGATGGTCGGGGTGGCGGGCGCGAAACCCAAGACGCGACAAAGCCACCGTCTCCTTACCTCCCCCTCCTCTCCTTCGTGCGACTTCTGAGCGGAGGCCACACACAAGAGAAGCTGAGACCACCCGTTTGTGACTTCAACTTGGAGGTGTGCTGTGTTAGGACATCACCTGCGCGTCCCGCTGTTTTTTTTTTCTTTTTTTTTTTCTCCTTTTATGAGCGCCAGCGGTAACAATAGATGGAGAGAGAACGACGTGAAAGTTTGAAGAAGGGTGTTGGCAGGGGGATTAAAGAAGCTGTCCCATCAGATGTGCATAACCGGATAATCTCTGATAAGCTCTCATAAATTATCAACTGTTTTGGATATAAGTTTTTCAAGACTTTATCTATCGTCGTCGTCCGTCATAAATTTTAATAACTCTAACTCTGCTCTGAAAAAGTTATTCGATCTGATAAAATTTTCCCTCAAATAAAAAATCATTTAAATTAGATTATCTAATCTATACAGATAAATGATCAGGTTGTCAACGAGATTCTAAGGTTCATTTATCGGTTGGCTTTGTATTATAACGACAAAGAGTTTGTAAAACATTGTAAAAAAAAAGAGAAAAAGACAGGAGATTTGTAAATGCACTCTCATCTGTTTTGGAGTTGGCGCGTTCTTGTGCGTTCATGAGACAAGGTTTATTAGCGCTTAGGTATGACATCAAGGCGGCTTAATGATACGCAAGAAAAGGGTGGTGGAATATACTGTACTATAATATTAAAGATCAGATGTGTATAATCATGTCGCTGTTCACACACAGCCGAAGCCCCCAGACGACGGTCCCTTTTGTTTCGGCTCTTCCTGAAAGGAGGAATGGAGGTTTGCCATATATATGAGGGGGGAAGAGAGAGAGAGAGAGAGAGAGCAGATGGCATTGGAGTCTGAGCACTGTTATGGGGGAGGATCACACAGGTACAGGAAGAGAACATCAGCAAATAAAAGGGCGTAGGGGGGCAAGGGCAGCTGGAGGAGAGGGACTACTGAGAACGAAGGGGTGGCGGTGCGAGTTGGGGAGGAAGTCGATCGGGAGAGGGGAGAGATACAGGAAGAGTAGGTCATCATAATATCTTCTGGGGTTTTGGGCTCCTGCTCCTGCAGCTGCCGCTGGGGCGCTCCTGTTTCCTATGCGCATGATGGACATGAGCAACTGGCTGGGCTTCTCTTTGTCTCCTCATCATCACCAACACCCGCAGCACGGCCACCACAACTCCAACCACCACCACCACCACCACCACCACCACATCGCCGGCGGCGAGCCAGGTCGCGACGACGCCTCCTGCGACTGCGAGGAGGGCGGCTTCGCCGCCGGGGGCCCCGCCGGCTGCGGAGATGGGGTGGGCTTCGGGGACCCCCTCCCCGTCATGCCTCTTCGCTCCGACGGGTCCGTCTGCATCATGGAACCCTTCAGAAGCGGCCACGGTGGTGGAGGAGGTATCTGTATACGCAGAACCCATCATCTACTCTTTCCTTGCAGGTGCAGCCTGTACGTATGTGCTGGACTGGTTCCCCAATTCTCGGGGATTATTTTTCTCCTCTGCGGGTTAATTTGCATGGAAAAATTGCTGCTTTTTCTCTCAAAATTTCTTCTTTCCCTCTTGTGTCTTCTTTACCCGTCAAGGGTTTCAATTTTGTTACCTAGCAAATGTTTACCTCACCTTACAATGTCCGCAAAATGGTTTCTTCTACACTTGTTCTTTTTCTCGGTTCTGCACAATCGGGACAAGATCTCACCTTTGTCTTGGCTTTAAATAATTTTATGGGTTTCTTCCATCTTATTGATTTCTTCACCACTAAGAAGAATGGAAAAACATAGGCGTCGATCTAAGACGTATCTGATGCTTTTGAGTGGCTTGTCCGGCAGACTGGAGATATGGGGATCCCATGGCTACCACCGCGGCATGCACCGCTACTCAGACCAAGCCTAATCCGGAGAGCAAGGGGCCGAAGCTCGAGGACTTCTTGGGCGGGTACGCGGACAACAGCGCCAACGACAACCCTGCGCAGCAGCACCAGATTCCTTCTTTCCACGACATCTACTACCATAACCCTGGGAGCAGCGGGATCAACATGAACATGCCTCCGACCTTCAGCAGCAGCCCCATGGAGAGGGAGACAGCGGGAGACGGCATGCAGGGCCCCTACCCTCTCTTCCAGTCCTTCCAGCAGCCCGCGGTCGGCTCCTTTGAGAACCCCACCTTCAAGCCGCAGTTCTTCGTGCCCCCCGTCCACGTCAAGGGCGGCGCCGACGCCAGCCCGAGCCCCATACCGGAGACCCTCTATAATGCCGGGTTCGAAGGTACAAGCTCCATCGCGGGATTCAAGTCGTGGCTCCGGCAGAACCAGTATGTCCCGGAGAAGGCGACGCTGCCGGACCCGGAGAAGTGCAACTTCCGGTCGCTAGCCCTGACCATGAGTGGCGGCATGCAGCCGGACGGCACCGCCGCCGTTCAGGTGGCTGTCTCCCCTCTAGTAGCAGCCGAAGACCGGAAGCGTCAGGTTGCTAAGTCCGGCAACCGGGAGGCGGTTCCTCGTAAATCCATAGAGACGTTCGGACAGCGCACCTCTCAATATAGGGGAGTCACCAGGTGAGTTTGTCTCATATAATCTAGCACCAAAACTTCATTCTAGAAACCGTATAACTATGTCATTCTTGTCCTTCAAAACGTAGTTATAATTTTACATTTTATGCTTGTTTAGGCATCGGTGGACAGGAAGATATGAAGCACACTTGTGGGACAACAGTTGCAGAAAGGAAGGTCAGACTAGGAAGGGAAGGCAAGGTAATGGTGGATTGTGCTCTCTTGAGGATTCTAAAACTCACCTCGTTTCCATTATGTCTCTTCTAGAACTGGCTGCGATCATTTGCTAACGTTTTGGTTCTATGCGTTTGTTTGATCCTATCGTCGCACCGGCTCTGGCTTCGGGACAGTTTATCTAGGTGAGCCACCGATGAACACCCACTTGCCGGTTTGCTGTGTACAGTTGTTTCATCAATATTCTTCTCATGTTATCCTCTGAATGTGTCGCAGTAAGTGCTGGTATTTATGTATGCTACCTTTTGGTTTGATTCGATTAGGGGGATATGACAAGGAAGAGAAGGCAGCAAGGGCGTATGATCTCGCTGCACTCAAGTACTGGGGTCCAACGACCCACATAAATTTCCCAGTACGTTACAGTTGCCTCTGCTCCCCACCTCATGTTTGTGTATCTTCCTTTGTAGGTTCATTGCTTCAACGTAGGATCCTTGTTCTGTGCTAGCTGCTTGTAGCTTCTACGTTTCGTTTTGCGACTTTATCTGCTCCCTTTTGTTTTCACTGTTCTCAGCTGAGCACCTACGAGAAAGAACTGGAAGAGATGAAGCACATGACGAGGCAGGAGTTCGTAGCCTACTTAAGGAGGTCTGCTGTCTTCCTCTCTCTCTCTCTCTCTCTTTTGTTCTTGGTCCACTTTCTAGACGGCATGATTCGGACATGTCGCTCTTTTGCTTTTTTCAAAAGAGTGCATCGTGAATTGTTGTTGAGGACATGAGTCCGTTAAATTTGCAGTAACTTTGCTTATGAAGTGGGATTATTGAGCTTTTCTGTTTCGGATTTTCTTGGGATATATGGGACTTCGAAAGTATTCCTCTCTTGGAAAGTTTCAAACATCATGCACTGTGGAGCGAGTTTTTCGTTAACAAAGGTGTGGGATTCTCACTAATGCGTAGATATGTTTCTGTCTTCAGGAACAGCAGTGGGTTCTCAAGAGGGGCGTCCATGTACCGTGGGGTGACGAGGTTCTGCCACAAACTTAACTTTAGCATTAAAGCCCCCATCTTTTTCTGCATGCTACCTTGCAGCTTTTATCATCAACCCCAGTCATATGCCGAGCCCTATGCCAGGAACCCATGTTCTTCTTGGTGTCTCTCTCTCTCTACGTGTCTGTCTCAAACTCGCTTTCTTTTCCTTTTTTTGTTTTTTGGTTTTTGGCAGACATCACCAGCACGGAAGGTGGCAAGCTCGAATTGGGAGAGTTGCCGGCAACAAGGACCTGTACCTGGGCACTTTCAGTGAGTTCTTTTTTCTGTTGAAAATTCCCTCCCATCGTGTTAGCTCAGGTGCATTTGTTTTCCCAACGAAAGATTTGTCGAGTTCCTTCCATCTCGGCGAATTCGACTTTCAGAAAAAAATGGTACTTAATGGGAAATTCTGATGGTCCCCTTTACATGATTGCTGGATGCATTCTTACATTAATACGATGTTTAAGGGGTTAGATTAAGTCTTTTGCGAACGATTGATCAACACGGCACTGCTCTCCCTCGATCGGTAGAAACTCTACCGTTTAGATGATCATATATGTCCACATGCTCCATGAGGCATGCATGTGATGTGGTGCAATTCTGCAGTGGTGAATGCTTGTGATCATGTTTCTTCTTCAATGAAATGCGTTGTATCCACCATGGTTGCGAAGGAAAAGGTGTGTGCTTAACTGTATGAATATACGCAGGCACGCAGGAGGAAGCTGCGGAGGCCTATGACATTGCGGCAATCAAGTTCCGGGGCGTGAATGCGGTGACCAACTTCGACATCAGCAGGTACGACGTGAAGCGCATCTGCTCGAGCACCACCCTTATCACGGGCGACCTCGCCAAGCGCTCTTCCCCCAGGGACACCCCGCAGACCACCGCCGAGTCCGTGGACCAGCAGCCGGCCCCCCTCCTCGCTGCCGCAAGCTCTACTACGCCCACAGCCCATGACCTCACTGACATGGTGCTCACGTCGAACAAATCCGACGCGTCCAACCCCAACGAAGCTGCCTCGCTGGTGGCGTCCTCCTTGAGCAACTCGAGCTCGTCCATGGAGAAGCGGGACAGCCCGAGGCACTCGACCTCCCAGCAGAGCGAGTGCTGCGACCTGTCCCAGGCGTTCTACTACCCATCGCAGGGGCTCAAGTATGAGAACGGCGGCGACTGCGCGGGCAGCGCGAGCAGCGGCGCGGTGGGGAGCGCCAACTGGATGGCTGCAGCGGCGACTGCCGCCCGCCCCGCCGGCTTCCCCGTCGTTCACCAGCTCCCCATGTTTGCACTGTGGAACGACTGATGAAGTTCTTAACAGTTCACATTATCTGCACCGCTTTAACACTTCCCTCCCCTCAGTTGTCCTTTTTTGTTCCCTTGTTGCAAGGATAGGGATTTAGGCATTGCAGAACGTTACAGGCCAAAGCTAGAAAGAGGGAGCTCTAAAGAAAATTTTCTCCTGTACATGTTATCCAAAAGATAACAATTTTTGCACAGCAGCAAGGCCTTCTATTCGGAACCATCACAGGTGTTATCATTGTGATCTCTTTGGTTCATCTTAACATCTACAAGCATGTGTTCTAGCCGACGTACCCTTGCCTTTTGCCTTTTTTGCTTTTCTCCATGCACAACATCATGATTTTCTTTATCTCCCCCCCCCCCCCCCCCCCCCCACGTACCAATACTTGGAAGAATGTTAGCCTTTTTAAACCTGGTTTGCCATGATTCCAAGCTCCACACAGTCCGGGGTGCCCTACTTGGATGTCCTCTGTTACGTGCATGTTCATGCAGATTCCAATCCCCATCCTTATGATTACATCTCTCGGCCTCTTGCAACTATCGGTTCGAAGGTGCATCGGTCATCGAGCAAGACCATTGCCAAACGAGTTTGATGATGACTGGTTCCGTCTGTCATGGAGCTGCTGTAGCCTGTAAGACTCGTGCTGCTGATTGTTTGACCACGAATCTACGCAAGCTTTATGAATGTTGGAATCTTCTTTCTCTCAAGCCAGTACTTTGTCCCTAAGCTCGTTGGGGACCTCATAGATTAATTAATATTCGGATTTCTCTAGTTGCTTTTCAACAGATCCAGTATATTTAGATAACAACTCCTAAAAGCCACCCAACTTTTGAAAGGCGCGTATGGTTCTCTCCCCTAGCTAGCGTCTGTATGATATTTTGGTGATATATATCTCCCGAGCAAGCTTAAGGCACCGATAGCTTGGTCTGATGGACCTGTTTCACTTGTTCATGCAACCTTTTGGAGTGAAGGGAGAACCGCGTGGTTTTGACCCATCCACGGGGGGAGAACTCGGCCCTTGAAGGGCGTGCCCGGGAGCATCTTTGAGGGGGGGGGGGGGGTTCCCTCTTTTATATCATGCATGCTGGTATGGCTTGTCGTCTTCTCTCCCTTATTCGAAGATGTGGGGGGGGGGGGTTTAAATGGGGTTCTCTTTTCCTGCCTGTATGGTGGCGTATGCGGGCGCGGGGTGGAGGGGCGAGGGAGCTCGCCGTACGCCATCCATGGTAGAGGGGAGATTTAGCAGTAGATTTGTGCTCTCTCCGCATCTTCCCTCGGCTGGATCCGCTTCCCCGTCTGTCCTCCGCAGACAAAATCTATAGGACAAGATAGTGAGATACTTCACATCAAGGACACATATTTACTCCTCTCTCTCTCTCTCACGTCCTCTCTGCGATCCTGCATCCACAGGCTCTGAGAGGTGATCAGGGCTAGAGGCCAAGGGTGTGTGGTACTCTCGTGAGCCAAAGCTAAAAAGCAAAGATAAGATAACAGGAAAGCTAGGGTTGTTTGTTTCTGCATGCATGGACTAGCGGGGCGCTGTGGTCTACTGTCAAAGAGAAAGAAGAGGAGAAAGCAGTAGAGAGCCCTCCATTTTTCCGTCCCCCACACCAACTCCCACAGGCGAGACCGGTAACGTCAAAGCCAGCTTCCTGTCCCACGCAGAATGGCCCTCCACCAATGTCTTCTCTTCATCTGCTAACAGCTTTGTGAGAAGATCTATGATGACCTGAATGAGGAACACCTGAGCTCCTCGTGTTCTGGTTCAGAGGTGTTTGGGGTGAGCCCAAACGGGGAGTTTGCTCGTAGAGCAGAACTCTAACTTTGCTGGTCACCCTGAGGAAGACAGGTTCCTGCATTGGGGACGAAGACAAGGGGGATCACAAGTGGGGAAGCTCCGGTTTCAAGGGGGATGGGCATTGAAAGCCTTCATTTTTCCATATGCTGTTGTTCTCCTAACGGGGTATCATATAAACCCATTAACCTACCCCCCCCCCCCTTTCTCTCTCTCTCATACACTTGTGCACACACAAGGGAGGCAGGAAGCATGGCGCTTGTCCACATCCCCCCTTCCCCTCGGTATTTATTCCCTCGCCGCTGTCTCTTCCATTCCAACATCCACCACCATTGCACAGTGACCCCCAACACATCAACTCCATGGCTGATAGCGCGCGTCATATTGGACGCCTCCACGCCTTCTGTTGCACAAAAATGGAACTCTCCCATGGGATGATGGGAGGGCCCTTTCACTTTTGGATAGCCATGGGAGGTACCCCCCATCCCCATCCCCGCCGGGTCGCTGTCTTTTCGAATTCTTTCTACTCTGTCTCTTTTCCCTTGGATTTAATTCCTTGCAAGGAAGGGAAACACATCACTTTCCCTGAGCCCTGCCTTTAAATTTCCCTTCCTTCTCTGTTGCACCTTGGGACTTTGATACAAGGTAGAACCCCATTCTGGGTTCAAAAACCCATTATGAGAGGAAAAAGGTGGATACAGGGAGGACTACACCCCCCAACCACCATATGGATTCCTGTTGTGTGGGGGTCCTGAAGGCGACCTTTCTTTCTCCTCCTTGGTCCTCCCATGTCCTTGCCCTGAATACCCCTGCATGGCTGCTTGCCGCCCAACAACAGGGTTTGGGAGTCGGCGTTTGTGAACATGTACAGTGGTGAACCGTGCGAAGCCAGTTTCCCTGTGGGAGCTGCTGCTGCGAGCTCGACAGCGACCTCGGCCCGTGACTCAAACAACAAGGTGCTGGGTGGATTGCGAGGAAGCATGTGTGTGTATGTGTGTGTGGGGTCGTTTCAGAGCTCTTATTGGCGGATAGCGAACTCTTGAGAAGATTGCGAACCAAAACACCAAGGGTGCAGTGGGGAATCACAGATACTGCGGCTCGCTTTTATCTTTGACCAGATTGCTAGGTTCGATCCAGTACAAGTGAACAGTAATAATAGGGATTTGATGTATACTTTTACCTTGCAAGAAAAAAGTATATACTATATTCTTCACATTTTGGATAGTTTCTATTAGATAATGTCAGTTATAAAGAAAGGTGTGCCAATCCTCAAGAGTATGTTTGATCCGAATCAATGGGCGACTCTAGAATGACTAAAATGAGTGATAAACAAAATTTGGAGCAACAAAAACATGTGGTATGTACGCTACAACAAAATTGGACTGTGTACGGTAAAAAATCGTAAGTGTTATGTCAAAAATCGTAAGTGAAAGTTTATATTCACTGAACTACTTACCCTAACAAATTGATAGCATAGCAACTGATGTTATAGATGCAGTTAATTTTTGTCTACCATAAATGTTACCATCGATTGTGAACTATAAGTGTATAGAAAAATTTATACTTACGCAAAATAATCGTAAGTAGATATAATATAAATTGTAAGTTTAAACATAACAACACTTACAAATAAAATTGTAAGAATTTAACTATTGACGTATTATACTTACTGAATCGAACCATAGTTATTCATTCTTTTTTTATTTACAATTGTTATGCTTTTAGACTTTGAACTGTAAGTAGTAAGAATTTAATTATAGCAAAATTTTCCTACAATAATCATACCTATAAATATTTCATAGTTATAGTGATAAATATATTATCTATTTTGCTATCAATTTTCATCTGTCACACAATGCAATTGAAGATAATACATAAATATATTCATTTGTATTATGTCTAATCATACATCCATCATGATCCACCTATACACATGCATCTCTTACCAACCACAAGAAAAGAAAATACATAAAATCATTATTCCTCCATTGTATAAGAAAAGTTTGCATCATGTTGTAACAAGAGTACAATTTTTGTATATGTATAAAAACTATTGTTGCCCAGTTGACGAGCCCAGAGGGGGGTGAATGGGTCTTTAAAAATTTATTTAGACGATACCTGTACGTAAAAATACACACAAAGACGTTCCTCGATATAGGTTAGTGAAGGTTAGTATAAATAACAAACTCACAAAGAATCAGCCACACAACGCAAGGAATTATCTTGGTTCGGATCTCCTCTCTTAGGAGTCCTAGTCCAGTCCCTGAGCAACACCTCAGAATTCCACTAACTAGGGTACAGTCCCCCTATGGACACTACAACACCTAGCTCAACTGGTCTTCCTTCACACGAAGGGAATTACACCACCCTAGATACCCCACCAGGTCTTCCTTTTAACCAAAGGGAATCAACACCCTGGATCCCACCAGGTCTTCCTTCACATCCGAAGGGAACTAACACAAAATAAGAAGAGCAGGATATTAAGCCCCTATATCAGTTTCAACAAGCTGAGATCTAAAAGCAGGTAGGATTGAGAGCAAATAATCTAAATAAGGTACTATCTCAGAAATACACTGGCTCTTAGGATTTCTATTCAGAACAGAGAGCAAAGAGCTAAAGACACACAAGAATGAAATTCTTGGCTCTAGGATTCTTTCAGAAGATCAGCAGTGCTTGTAGTATATGATCGTTCTATTCTTTTCTACCCTGTGTCTTGTATAATATCTTCATTTGGGAATATTGTCGTTGAAGTAACCGTTGTCTCTTGTTTTGGTAGACGTTAGACTATTTGAGACTTGGAAGCTCCAGTCAACAGTCTTTTGTTCATTTGTGCACGCAAAGAGATGAGATCTTCTGAGATATCATTGGCTTCTTTTTGTCCACGTTGAAAAGTGGAATGATATCAGAGATCTGCACATATTTCAATCTTAAACAGGGACAGCTAAGCTGTCTCTGATGTCAGTCAACGTTAGAAGAAATATGTTGGGTTTTCATTCTAATGTTTATAATAACATGTTTTTGATGAAGAACAATCTTAATTGAGGTTTGATACATGACAAATAACTTGATGCAATATTTGGTCTTCATGTATTCATAATATCTCACTATACATGTTTGATCATGTAGGTATGAAGGCATACAACCAAGCTATCACAAAACAAGAAAAACATATCACAAAAGCACTGAAATCTGTCACCTGTCGATAGACTAAGGTGCCTCGACAGATGTGAATAGGCATAAAATACCAAGTTCAGGAAACAACCATCTGTCGACAGATGCCCAGTCGGCTGTCGACAGATGCACTCAGAAAACTGCCCACGAAATCCCAGACTTCTGTGCTTGTGTAAAATGTTGCTATCTGTCGATAGATGATCAAGGCCTGTCGACAGACGTAGAGGATCTTCAGATACAGAAATTTTCCAAGTTACCAAAGATAGGTTCCAACTCCACGTCTGTCCATATGTAAACACCACTATATAAGCAACTATTTTGAAGCAAATCCCGTACAGAAGCAGCCACCACCAAACCCTAAAGCAAGTCCAAGACCAAGAGGTATTGTTGCTGCTCTGCTTCAACCTGCTGCTCAGAGATAGAAAGATCCATTGATCCAGCAGTACTGAAGATAGAACGTCATGGATTCAAGCTTCTCCATCGATCTGAAGCCATCAAGACGAAGTTTGAACTCCATCCAGACGTTTCAAGAAGAGTTCTCAATCAGGATTCATCCCTTCCACTCAGAACTCTTTCTACCTACTTTTTCTATCATATGTGTGGTGTGTGGGTGTGTCTCAAGCAGCCCTTGTGCTTGATTCATGTATGTGTTGTTCTGATCGTGGGTGCACATCAGATAACATGTGTGTGTGTGAGTTGTAGTCACCGAACTAGCTCGTAAGCATTTGCTCTACGTGTGTGTGTGGTCCGTGGACGTAGGATACACAAGTTGTGTACTCCGAACCACGTAAATCTTCGTGTCTCGTGGTTTGAACGTTTCTACGTTAGATGGTTGATAGACACGTTGTCTCTACACACGTTAGATAGATTGCTCTTTCATCTACACATCACCAACACACATTAAGTCTTACTTTGATTCTACTGAAAATTCAGAAAGTCTGTGTTGTGATTAAAAGGGTTGTATTAAATTTTAATAGACAGTAATCTATTCAACCCCCTTCTAGATTACCATATAGGGAATTCCGCAACCTTTCAATTGGTATCAGAGCCGAGTTTCTCCGATTTACTGTTTTACTTGTTTGATCTTACGATCAGGAGATTGACGGTCTAATGGAATCTAACAAGGGGTACATGGCCGAGGGACACTCAGTGACCAGGGCACCCTTCTTTGATGGCACTGACTATCCATATTGGAAAAATCGTATGCAGGTGTTTCTGAGAGCACAAAATTACGAATTGTGGAAAATAGTCAGCAAAGGAGCATACTCCCTACCTCAGGACGAAGATACTTGGACCAAGGACCAGATCACAAAGGGGACACTCAATTGGAGCGCCCTCAACATGATGTAGTGCGCGGTCCACCCCAAGGAATACTCAAGAGTCTCCACGTGCACCTCAGCAAAAGAGATGTGGGACAAACTTGAGTTGATCTACGAAGGTACATCTCAGGTAAGGGAATCCAAGGTAAGTATGTTGGTTTCAGAATATGAAATGTTTAAAATGAATAATGATGAAACCATCTCTGACATGTTTGCAAGATTCATGCTTATTATAAATGGTCTAAAGGGTCTTAAGAAAGAATACTCAGAGAGTGATATGGTGAGGAAGATACTTCGGTCTCTTCCATCTCATGGAACACCAAAGCCACTGTCATTGAGGATTCTAAAGATCTCTCTATAATGAAAGTGGATGAATTGATTGGTTCACTAATGACCTATGAACTCAATGTTAAAAGAAAGGAAACTGAAGAGAACCCAAGAAAGTCTATTGCCTTAAAAGCATCCAAGAAAAATTCCTCAGGCCCAAAAGGATGCTCAACAGGAAAGCAATGAGTCTGAAACCTCCAGTGATAGTGAGAATGATGAGATGGCCATGCTTACTAGACAGTTCAAAAAATTTCTGAAATTTAAAAGGAGAGGTTCAGGTAACTCTAAAACTTTCCAAAAGAAAGATTTCTCAAATAGATTTGATTCCGCTAACAAAAAATCTGATGTTGTTTGTTATGAGTGCAAGAAGCAAGGGCACATGAGAGGAGAGTGCCCGAGCTCAAGAAAAGACTGAAGAAAGACAAATTCACCTTCAAGAAAGCCAAGGCAATGATGGCCACTTGGAGCGATGAAGACGAAGATGAAAACAGTCAAGCTACCTCGGGAGATGATGAAGTTCAGTGTCTCATGGCACGAAGTGATGACTCCAACGAGGTAAACTCTTCCTTTGAAACTTATTCTGTTAATGAATGGGAAGAAGTTTACACTGTCTTATTTGAAAAATCTGTGAATTTAAGTCTGAAAATAAAGCACTCAAGAAGAAAAACAATTCCCTTGTTCATGAAACTAACAATAATGAACAGATTCAATCCTTGAATAAGGAAATTGAAATGATGAAAATTGATGAACAAACACACAGTGAGGAAATGGATAGCATGAAACTTAAACTCCAAGAAATTCAAAAGGAAAAGATGATCTAATGAACTCCTTGAGTCTCTTCAAAGAGAGCATGAAAAGCTAAAAGAAAAATTGGAAAGAGCTGAAAAAAGAGATAAAAGGAAAATTGAAGCCCTTACTACATGGTAAAGGGAAAACAGAATCTAGATGCAATTTTAGGATCCAATGTTTTTGTTGCAAGGCATGGGATAGGGTATCAACCAGTAAAACAAAAAGAAATTGGCAAAAATCTGGTAACCTCTTTCATTGATCCTAGCCCATGCTCAAGCAAACAAAACCTTCAAAGAACAGGGAAAATCAAACCAAGGGTAAGAAACAGGAACCTAAAGTCACTAAGTTTGTTACAAGTCAAAGTAAAGAATTTGCCACAGGCCCAAACAGGGCTGTCGACAGGACAAACTTCAAGCTCCCAAAGCTAGACTCACAAGGCAACAAAAAGGAAAAATGCCTATGCATGCTCCAAAGAACATCAAGCCCACTGTTGTCAATAAACCATCATCATGCAATATCTGTAAAAAGATTGGGCACAATGAAAAACAATGCTGGAACAATCCAAATAAACAAAAATTCAAACAAGTTTGGATCCGAAGAATTTACTGTTTGGCATGAATGATACATTGGCACCCAAAGTAATTTGGGTACCAAAACCTCTTGTCTAATCCACATGTGCAGGAATGCCTAGCAGCCCACAATCAAAACAAATGGTACTTGGATAGCGGCTGCTCGAGGCACATGACGGGCGACAAAGGAAAATTCTGTATGCTCGTGGAAAAAGATGGAGGTCAAGTCATTTTCGGAGGCAACAATAAAGGCCAGATTATCGGCTCAGGTAAGGTTGGTAAGTATGCCTCTAACTCAATAGATTAATGTCATAATCTGCTTAGCATAAGTCAATTGTGTGATAAGGGTCATAAAATTGTCTTTGAATCTAATTCATGTCAAATTCTTGATAAGGAAACGGGAAGTCTGAAATTTTTGGAAAAAGAATAAACAACATCTATATGGTTGATTTAGATGATCCAGAAAATGATAATTTGTGTCTTGTAGCAAACAAACAGGATGAGCTTACATTGTGGCATCGTAGGCTTGGTCATGCAAGTTATAATGTGTTGCACAAGATCATGAGGCTCAAACTGGTAAGTGGACTTCCTGAAATCCCGTTCAAGAAAAATGAAAATTTTTGTGATGCATGTGCACAGGGAAAACAAACCCGGAAATTCTTCAAATCAAAAGCACCGGTGAGTACTTCTAAATCTTATGAACTGTTGCACATGGACCTATTTGGACCTATGAGAACACTAAGTCTCAATGGCAAACGATATGGTTTTGTCATTGTAGATGATTTTTCTAGGTTCACTTGGGTGAAATTTCTGGCTCACAAGAATGAAGCAATGAAAGTATTTGAAGAATTTTCAATAAGATTGAGCATGGAAATGTCAACAAAATATGCTCCATCCGCACTGATCATGGGGGAGAGTTGACAACAACTCCTTTTCTGATTTCTGCAGGAACCAAGGGATAGAACACTTGTTCTCCTCCCCAAGAACTCCAGAGCAAAATGGGGTTGTGGAGAGAAGAACAGAACTTTGGTGGAGATGGCTCGCACCCTTCTGGTTGAAAGTCAACTTGCAAGGACGTTTGGGCAGAAAGGTGAACACATCTGCTACATACTCAATAGAGCCATGGTAAGACCTGTCATAAAGAAAACCCCCTACGAACTCCTGAAAGGTAAGAAACCCAATATTGGGTATTTCAGAGTTTTTGGCTCAAAAGTATTCATACATAACAATGATAAAGTTGATTTGGATAAGTTTGAAGCCAAAAGTGATCAAGGTATTCTTCTTGGATATTCAGAACACTCTAGAGCATATAGGGTGTTTAATTTTAAAACTCGCAAAGTGGAAGAAAACTCCACATGTTGTTTTTGATGAATCTCCAACCAAGCCTAACATTTCTAATGATTCAGGTTTGAAGATGAAACTGAAGGAACAACACTTGGAGAACTACAAAGAAAAACAAAAGAAAGCTCTAAAGTTGTTTCTAAAACCAAAAGTGGATTTCTTCGCAGGCATGATGATGAGGATGATGGAATACTAATCAAAGATCAAGAAGATGTACTGACCAAGATCCACAAGAGGAAGAACCACAACTTGAATCTCCTCAAGCACTTCCTCCTCCAGAACAACCTCCTCAAATGCAAGATCCACCCGGGTCTTCAACAGTCACTAATGTGAGGTACTCTAAAGATCACCCCCTTGAGAATGTGATAGGAGATATAAATGATTCGGTTCAAACTAGATCTCAGGTTAATCAAATAGTTGAACAGGACCATTTAGCTTTTGTCTCTCAAGTGGAACCAAAAAATGTTGAAGAAGCCTTAAAGAAAATTCATGGATTGATGCTATGCATGAGGAGCTTGGGCAATTTCAGAGAAACAACATCTGGAGTTTAGTTCTAAAACCCCTGAAATGTCTGTCATAGGTACAAGATGGGTCTTTAGAAACAAACTAAATGAAGAGGGTAAAGTGGTGAGAAATAAGGCTAGACTGGTTGCAAAGGGATATAATCAGGAATTGGTGTGGACTTTGAAGAATCTTTGCACCTGTAGCTAGGCTAGAAGCAGTTAGAATATTGCTAGCATATGCATGCTCAAACAAGTTCAAGTTGTTTCAAATGGATGTCAAAACTGCCTTCTTGAATGGTACATCAAAGAAGAAGTCTATGTCACTCAACCACCTGGCTTTGAAGATAATGATAAACCTAACCATGTATATAAACTGCACAAAGCTCTTTATGGATTGAAACAGGCACCCCGAGCTTGGTACGACAGATAAGCACATTTCTGGTAAGCAAAAACTACTCACGAGGTAAAGTAGACCAAACTCTCTTCACTAAGAAAGTTCGCACTCATATCATTGTTGTTCAAGTTATGTGGACGACATCATATTTGGATCTACTAACCCTTCACTGTGTGAGGAATTTTCCAAACACATGCACAGTGAATTTGAGATGAGTCTAATGGGGGAGCTTCAATTCTTTCTTGGTTTGCAGATTAAGCAATTGGAGGATGGCTTCTTCATAAACCAAGAAAAATATGTCAAAGAGCTCTTGAAAAGGTTCAGTTTGAACAAACTAAGCCTGCCTCAACACCCATGAGCACAAGTATAAAACTGGAAAATGATGAGAAAGGTAAACCGGTAGATGCCAAACAATCCGAGGTATGATTGGCTCACTCCTCTATCTTACTGCAAGTAGACCGGACATTCAATTCAGTGTTTCTTTGTGCTAGATACCAATCTAGTCAAAAGGAAAGCCATTTAATTACAGTTAAGAGAATATTCAGATATCTCTCAGGTACGTATGACATGGGCCTTTGGTATCCAGTAGGTAGTAGCTTTGATTGGTTTCATATTCTGATGCTGACTATGCTGGCTGTAAAATTGACAGGAAAAGCACTAGTGGCTATTGCCAATTCTTGGTGGTTGCATGGTACGTGGGCATCCAAGAAGCAACACTTGGTTACACTCTCCACTGCAGAGGCAGAAATATTGCTGCAGGAAGTTGTGCGGCACAAGTGTTGTGGATAAAAAGTCAATTGTGTGACTACAACATCGACATTGGATGCACACTATCCTATGTGACAACACTAGTGCAATCAATCTATCAAAGAATCCCATTCAACACTCTAGGACAAAACACATAGAAATTCGTCATCATTTCTTGAGAGATGAGGTAGCCAACAGAACCTTAGAGATAAGCTTCATACCCACTGAAAAATAATTGGCTGACATCTTTACCAAACCTCTCGCTGAAGATAGATTCACCACACTGAGAAGAGAATTGGGCTTGTGCAAACTGCAATGAAACTCATCCATATACTCAGCATATGTCCCTTGTGTGCACCAACTATGAGGTATATCAAATGGTAATTTGTGGAAGAACAAGTCATGCTTGTTTGAAAACTTTCATTATGCGTGAGAAAATATTCTCCGCCACGTATCCATAGTTATGTTGCATAAAAGGGTCATGTACTTTCTATAGGGAATTAGTTTCTTTACATTTTTGCCCATTCTAATCTTTTTGAAAGATTGAATATCTTCATAGTTATCTTCCTACATGCTCTGGTTGTGCAAGTGTGTCTTGATTTCTAAACTGTTAGTGTACACATGAGCACACACTACGGGGGAGCTAGTTCAGGTTAGATGGTTTTCATCGTGAAGGAAATCACTCATCCGTTGTGTATCTTCAATTTCCTCACATGCAATGGACATTTCATTCTTCATTCTAACCTTAAACTGGCTTTGCATAGGCATCTGTCGACAGTCCTCATTCACTCTGTCGACAGCTCAGGCCCCACAGTGCACAGATTCTGCACATTATGTGCATCTGTCGACAGAAGAAAATCCTTCTGTCGACAGGTATGCATGGTTCTGCTATCCCCGACTGCTAATCTTCTGTCTGTGCTCATCTGTCGACAAACGAAATTTCATCTATCGACAGACCACCACAGTTTCTGACATCCCTGACCGGGCAACACTCTGTATGTGTGTTGCTGTCGACAGGCTTTCTCTAGCTGTCGACAGCCATCCTCATGTTGGCCCTTTCGGTATGGCAGCAAGCTAGCCTAGAGGGGGGGTGAATAGGTTTTCTCAAATCTGAAATAGAAATTAAACACAGAAATTAACACTTGAAGGTTTGGTTAGTTTAGTGTGATAAAGAGTAGTAGTGAGGAAGTAAATAAAACAATCACACAAAAGACACAAGGAATTTATCCTGGTTCGGCCCTTCCCACATGAAAGTCCTACGTCCAGTCCCCAAGCAACCTCTTGAGATTTCACTAACCAAGGGTACAGTCCCCTTAAGGACACTACAACACCCAGAACCCCAGCTGGTCTTCTTCTCTTTCCCGGGCAAGAAGGCAGCCCACTTCTTTTCGAGGCTCAGAAGCAAACCTACTGGTACAAACCCCAGTGCGGTTCTGCTAGACACAAAACCCTAGCTGGGTTACACACTATATACAGTCCTACAGCTGGACAGAAATTTCTTAGAAAAGAAAGATCAGACTGAGAGCTATTACAGATGAACACTCAGGACTTAGCTCACAGTCACAGACTCTCCCCAAGATTACAATGAGCACAGGGAGAAAAAGAAGAGAGAAGAAAGGAAGCTTGAAAGCTCGAATGCTTCAAATGCTTGAACACTTCTTCTTGGACTCAAGCTCTATCTCTCTTTCCTTTGAGTGTATTTGGAGTTCAGGTTCCTCACTGGTTGTACATTCTTCAAAGATCTTCAGAAAAGCTCTCTTATGTTCTTCAACAATGCTTCATCTTTTATATAAGCAATTTAAATAAATCTGTTGAGGAGATCCGTTGGAGTTCTAGCCGTTGCTCATGTTCTCTTTCTTTGATATTTTATGGTCTACGAGGTCTGCAAGCATAGGAGAAAGTATTTAGTTAAAAGAGTGTTTCTGTCAAAAGGCTCATACCTCTATGTTTCCTGTTGCCACCTAGAAGTAGTAAGTAATCCCTTTTTGTTGGCAGGAAAGAAGAGATCTAGAAAGAAAAGCAAAAAAGATCTCCTGTCAGAAAGATAGAGGATTACGCAAATCAAGAATTTGACTTTTTCACTAGATGCCAAAAAATATTTGGAATATAAAGGAAATCTATGTTTAAAAGATCAAAACCATATTTCACTTATGAAATCCATGTTCTTTCAAAGAATCCATGTTTTACAAAGGAATCCACGTTTTACAAAGGAATCCATGTTTCACTTACCAAATCCTTATGAGAGCGAATCCTTATAGCAGTGAATCCTTATGAGAGTGAATCCTTATAGCAGTGATCCTTATGAGAGCGAATCCTTATGAGAGTGAATCCTTATGAGAGCGAATCCTTATAGCAGTGAATCGTTATGAGAGCGAATTGTTATGAGAGCGAATCGATGTGAGAGCGAATCCTTATGAGAGCGAATCGATGTGAGAGCGAATCCTTATGAGAGCGAATCGATGTGAGAGCGAATCGTTATGAGAGCGAATCGTTATGAGAGCGAATCGATGTGAGAGCGAATCCTTATGAGAGCGAATCGATGTGAGAGTGAATCCTTATGAGAGCGAATCGATGTGAGAGCAAATCCTTATGTGAGCGAATCGATGTGAGAGCGAATCCTTATGAGAGCGAATCCTTATGACAGTGAATCCTTATGAGAGCAAATCCTTATGGCACTTTGTGAACTGAAATCGATGTATATGAATGGACATCGATTTATCGTTTTAGTGCAATCACATGGCAATAATGTCATAAATTTATATTTATTAGAAATCATGATATTTAATTTATTATTAGAAAAATCATGGTATTAAATATATTTAATATTCAATTAATCACATAAATTTATATTTATTGAGAAGAACATGATATTAAATATTTTTAATAATAATTAATTTAAACATATATTTTGTTATCATCAAGATAAAAGGGTAAAATATAGGAGTGGTTCAACAATCTCCCCCTTTTTAGTGATGACAAAATTTATGAGAATTTTCTGAAAAAAATATGTAAAGCATAGAAAATACAGAAAAATTCATAGATAATGCATACCATGCATACTCTCCCCCTTTTTGTCACAAATAAAAAAGGAAGGTTCTTACCATTGCATTCTCTCCCCTTTGTGAAAGAAATTCTTACCATTGAGGGTTCACAATGATTGACATAAATGAATAACTCCCCATAGTCTGTGCTCCCCCTGAATGAGAGATTCCACCTAAATGAAACTTGCAAATAATTGTTAGTAATAAAGACCAATTTAATTTTTGTGACTACTCTTTCTTCAGATGTGATTTGAATGAAGAGTCTGCAGTCACTCCTGCCTTGAACATCCTTGGTTTTTGATGCTCCAAGGCTAACCTGCAAGTAAATTACTCAAGGGTAGGTACCCAAATCCTTTTGGGTCCTTGATGGTTAGATGCATGAAAATTTCCTTTAGGGATCCAAACTAAGTGCCTTGTTGTGCAGGTGTTTACAGTGTGTCCTAGTTTATTGCAATGAGAACAACAATAAATATAGATTGTTTTACTGTTCTTATTTCTTTGTGCTGAGTTTTTAGAACGTGATTTCTGTAAGCTTTTTCTTTTACAGGGCCTTTTTCTGGGCATCTTGGTTTCTTTTACAAATTTTAGTAGTGGATATTTTTCTGGAATCATGTCTTGTTTTCCTTTTTCTGGAGGTATGTATCCAAGCCTTGTTTGTTATTTCCAGATTTTGATCCTTTTAAGCATAGGGCTAAAGATGTTTTCTTCAGTTAATTTTCTAACTGATTCTTTTAAATACATATTTTTCAGTTAGAGTTTTTAATTTTTCTTCTAACTCTAACTTCTCATTATTTTGCTTTTCAAATCTTCATTTAAAAGATAATTTTTATCTTTACAATCTTTTAATTGTTTTCTAGTTGCTCCAATTCGGATTTAAGATCAGAATTGGTGTTTTCCAAGCAAGTAGAGTTGTTTTTCAGATTTTTAGTTCTTTTATAACCCCCTTATGTTTTCATACAGTTCACTAAAGACTTCTTCTAAGTCTTCTGATTCTGATCCTGAATCTGTGCAAGAATTAAAAATGAGTCAGAATGTACCTCATTTAGTCCCACATGAGGGCTAGATTTACCTGCTCCTTTTCGGAACCTGAGCTTGATGATTCTGAGCTTGTGACCTCATCATTTTCCCAAGCAGCCTCCATGCCTCTTCTTTTAAATTTCTTGTGCTGCTTCTTGGGCTTCTCGGTTTGACTAGTCTTCTTGAGTCTTGGATAATCCGGTCTCATATGCCCAGGTTTTCTGCATTCATAGCAGACTGGTTCTTTCTCATTTTCTCCTTTCTTTAGATCCTTCTTGATATGTTTTTTTTCTTCTTTAAAATCTTCTAAAGCTTGTACAATACTTCATCAGCAACATTATCTTCAGAATCTGCATTTGGGAACTAGAAGAGGAAGAGGTGGAAGGAGCAGCTACAACCTTAAGAGCATCAGTACATTTTTCTTAGATGAGCTTTCAGACAATCGTCCCATATTATTTCATGTGCCATGAGAGAACCTATTAATTATCAATCGACAATTTGGTTAAATCATGGGCCTCTTCAATAGCAGTTACTTTAGGTGTCCATGAAATAGTTAAGGACCTAAGTATTTTTCTAACAGTTTCTTCATTAGAAGAATTTTCCAAGAGAATTTAAACCTACTACTATGCTTGAAAATCTATTATACATAGTAGTGATATTTCGTTTTGAAGCATTTTAAATTGTTCGTATTGTGAAACAAGAATATCTATCCTAGTTTGTTTCACTTTATCTGTTCCTTCATAAGTTATCTGCAGCTTATCCCATATTTCTTTGGCTGATTTACATGCAGATACTCTACTAAATTCTCTTTGGATAAAGCACAACATAAGTAGTTTTTAGCTTTAAAGTTTAAAGATAATTTACTTTTATCTGCTACTGTAATGGCAGTAGTAGTTCCTGGAATAGGAATAATAACATAATCACCTACCTCGATTACCTGCCATAGATCAAGTCTGTGCCTCGAATGAAGCATTCCATTCTCATCTTCCAATATTGGTAGTCCTCCATCAAGAATGGAGGTCTGGGACTGATTGACCTTCAACATAAACCTTGAGCTGCCATAGATCTTTGCTCTAAGATCGTGGATCTTCTTTGAATGATCAGAGACCCGCTCTGATACCACTTGTTGGCCCTTTGGTATGGCAGCAAGCTAGCCTAGAGGGGGGGGGGGTGAATAGGTTTTTTCTGAAATCTAAAATAGAAACTTAAACACAGAAATAACACTTGAAGGTTTGGTTAGTTTAGTGTGATAAAGAGTAGTAGTGCGGAAGCAAATAAACAATCACACAAAAGACACAAGGAATTTATCCTTGTTCGGCCCTTCCCACATGGAAGTCCTACGTCCAGTCCCCAAGCAACCTCTTGGGATTTCACTAACTAAGGGTACAGTCCTCCTTAAGGACACTACAACACCTAGCACCCCAGCTGGTCTTCTTCTCATTCTCGGGCAAGAGGCAGCCCACTTATTTTCTAGGCTCAGAAGCAAACCTACTGGTACAAACCCCAGTGCGGTTCTGCTAGACACAAACCCCTAGCTGGGTTACACATTGTATACAGTCCTACAGCTGGACAGAAATCTTTCTTAGAAAAGAAAGATCAGACTGAGAGCTATTACAAGATGAACACTCAGGACTTAGCTCACAGTCACAGACTCTCCCCAAGATTACAATGAGCACAGGGAGAAAAAGAAGAGAGAAGAAAGGAAGCTTGAAAGCTCGAATGCTTCAAATGCTGAACACTTCTTCTTGGGCTCAGGCTCTATCTCTCTTTTCCTTTGAGTGTATTTGGAGTTCAAGTTCCTCACTGGTTGTACACTCCTTCAAAGATTTTCAGAAAAGCTCTCTTATATTCTTCAGCAATGCTTCATCTTTTATATGAGCAATTTAAATAAATCCGTTGAGGAGATCCGTTGGAGTTCTAGCCGTTGCTCATGTTCTCTTTCTTCTGATATTTTGTGGTTTACGAGGTCTGCAAGCATAGGAGAAAGTGTTAGTTAAAAGTATGTTTCTGTCAAAAAGGCTCATACCTCTATGTTCCTGTTGCACCCAGAAGTAGTAAGTAATCCCCTTTTTGTGGCAGGAAAGAAGAGATCTAGAAAGATAAGCAAAAAGATCTCCTGTCAGAAAGATAGAGGATTATGCAACTCAAGAATATTTGACTTTTTCACTAGATGCCAAAAAATATTTTGGAATTAAAGGAAATCTATGTTTAAAAGATCAAAACCATATTTCACTTAGAAATCCATGTTTTTTCAAAGGAATCCATGTTTCACTTACAAATCCTTATGAGTGCGAATCCTTATAGCAGTGAATCCTATGAGAGTGAATCCTTATAGCAGTGAATCCTTATGAGAGTGAATCCTTATAGCAGTGAATCCTTATGAGAGTGAATCCTTATAGCAGTGAATCCTTATGAGAGCGAATCTTATACCAGTGAATCGTTATGAGAGCGAAGTTATGAGAGCGAATCGATATGAGAGCGAATCCTTATGAGAGCGAATCGATGTGAGAGTGAATCCTTATGAGAGCAATCGATGTGAGAGCGAATCGTTGTGAGAACGAATCGTTATGAGAGCGAATCGTTATGAGAGCGAATCGTTATGAGAGAGAATCGATGTGAGAGTGAATCTTTATGAGAGCGAATCGATATGAGGGCGAATCCTTATGAGACGAATCGATGTGAGAGCGAATCCTTATGAGAGCGAATCCTTATGGCAGTGAATCGTTATGAGAGCGAATCCTTATGGCACTTTGTGAACTGAAATCGATGTATATTGAATGGACATCGATTTATGTTTTAGTGCAAATCACATGGCAATAATGTCATAAATTTATATTTATTAGAAAATCATGACATTTAATTTATTATTAGAAAAATCATGGTATTAAATATATTTAATATTCAATTAATCACATAAATTTATATTATTGAGAAGAACATGATATTAAATATTTTTAAAATAATTAATTTAAACATATATTTTGTTATCACCAAGATAAAAGGGTAAAATATAGGAGTGGTTCAACAATCTCCCCTTTTAGTGATGACAAAATTTATGAGAATTTTCTGAAAAAAATATGTAAAGCATAGAAAATACAGAAAAATTCATAGATAATGCATACCATGCATACTCTCCCCCTTTTTGTCACAAAATTAAAAGGAAGGTTCTTACCATTGCATTCTCTCCCCTTTGTGAAAGAAATTCTTACCATTGAGGGGTTCAACAATGATTGACATAAATGAATAACTCCCCCATAGTCTGTGCTCCCCTGAAGTGTGATTCCACCTAAATGAAACTTGCAAATAATTGTTAGTAATAAAGACCAATTTAATTTTTGTGACTACTCTTTCTTCAGATGTGATTTGAATGAAGAGTCTGCAGTCACTCCTGCCTTGAACATCCTTGGTTTTTGATGCTCCAAGGCTAACCTGCAAGTAAATTACTCAAGGTAGGTACCCAAATCCTTTGGGTCCTTGATGGTTAGATGCATGAAAATTTCCTTTAGGGATCCAAACTAAGTGCCTTGTTGTGCAGGTGTTTACAGTGTGTCCTAGTTTATTGCAATGAGAACAACAATAAATATAGATTGTTTTACTGTTCTTATTTTCTTTGTGCTGAGTTTTTAGAACGTGATTTCTGTAAGCTTTTTCTTTTACAGGGGCCTTTTTCTGGGGCATCTTGGTTTCTTTTACAAATTTTAGTAGTGGATATTTTTCTGGAATCATGTCTTGTTTTCCTTTTTCTGGAGGTATGTATCCAAGCCCTTGTTTGTTATTTCCAGATTTTGATCCTTTTAAGCATAGGGCTAAAGATGTTTTCTCTTCAGTTAATTTTCTAACTGATTCTTTTAAATACATATTTTGTTCAGTTAGAGTTTTTAATTTTTCTTCTAACTCTAACTTCTCATTATTTTGCTTTTCAAATCTTCATTTAAAAGAATTTTTATCTTTACAATCTTTTAATTGTTCTTCTAGTTGCTCCAATTCGGATTTAAGATCAGAATTGGTGTTTTCAAGCAAGTAGAGTGGTTTTCAGATTTTTTAGTTCTTTTATAACCCCCTTATGTTTTTCATACAGTTCACTAAAGACTTCTTCTAAGTCTTCTGATTCTGATCCTGAATCTGTGCAAGAATTAAAAAATGAGTCAGAATGTACCTCATTTAGTCCCACCATGAGGGCTAGATTTACCTGCTCCTTTTCGGAACCTGAGCTTGATGATTCTGAGCTTGTGACCTCATCATTTTCCCAAGCAGCCTCCATGCCTCTTCTTTTAAATTTCTTGTGCTGCTTCTTGGGCTTCTCGGTTTGACTAGTCTTCTTGAGTCTTGGATAATCCGGTCTCATATGCCCAGGTTTTCTGCATTCATAGCAGACTGGTTCTTTCTCATTTTTCTCCTTTCTTTAGATCCTTCTTGATATGTTTTTTTTTCTTCTTTAAAATCTTCTAAAGCTTGTACAATACTTCATCAGCAACATTATCTTCAGAATCTGCATTTTGGGAACTAGAAGAGGAAGAGGTGGAAGGAGCAGCTACAACCTTAAGAGCATCAGTACATTTTTTTTAGATGAGCTTTCAGACAATCGTCCCATATTTATTTCATGTGCCATGAGAGAACCTATTAAATTATCAATCGACAATTGGTTAAATCATGGGCCTCTTCAATAGCAGTTACTTTAGGTGTCCATGAAATAGTTAAGGACCTAAGTATTTTTCTAACAGTTCTTCATTAGAAAGAATTTTTCCAAGAGAATTTAAACCTACTACTATGCTTGAAAATCTATTATACATAGTAGTGATATTTTCGTTTTGAAGCATTTTAAATTGTTCGTATTGTGAAACAAGAATATCTATCCTAGTTTGTTTCACTTTATCTTTCCTTCATAAGTTATCTGCAGCTTATCCCATATTTCTTTGGCTGATTTACATGCAGATACTCTACTAAATTCTCTTTTGGATAAAGCACAACATAAGTAGTTTTAGCTTTAAAGTTTAAAGATAATTTACTTTTATCTGCTACTGTATGGCAGTAGTTCCTGGAATAGGAATAATAACATAATCACCTACCTCGATTACCTGCCATAGATCAAAGTCTGTGCCTCGAATGAAGCATTCCATTCTCATCTTCCAATATTGGTAGTCCTCTCCATCAAAGAATGGAGGTCTGGTGACTGATTGACCTTCAACATAACCTTGAGCTGCCATAGATCTTTGCTCTAAGATCGTTGGATCTTCTTTGAATGATCAGAGACCCGCTCTGATACCACTTGTTGGCCCTTTTGGTATGGCAGCAAGCTAGCCTAGAGGGGGGGGGGGTGAATAGGTTTTTTCTAAATCTAAAATAGAAACTTAAACACAGAAATTAACACTTGAAGGTTTGGTTAGTTTAGTGTGATAAAGAGTAGTAGTGCGGAAGCAAATAAACAATCACACAAAAGACACAAGGAATTTATCCTGGTTCGGCCCTTCCCACATGGAAGTCCTACGTCCAGTCCCCAAGCAACCTCTGGGATTTCACTAACTAAGGGTACAGTCCCCTTAAGGACACTACAACACCTAGCACCCCAGCTGGTCTTCTTCTCATTCTCCGGGCAAGAGGCAGCCCACTTTTTCTAGGCTCAGAAGCAAACCTACTGGTACAAACCCCAGTGCGGTTCTGCTAGACATGAACCCCTAGCTGGGTTACACATTGTATACAGTCCTACAGCTGGACAGAAATATTCTTAGAAAAGAAAGATCAGACTGAGAGCTATTACAAGATGAACACTCAGGACTTAGCTCACAGTCACAGACTCTCCCCCAAGATTACAATGAGCACAGGGAGAAAAGAAGAGAGAAGAAAGGAAGCTTGAAAGCTCGAATGCTTCAAATGCTTGAACACTTCTTCTTGGGCTCAGGCTCTATCTCTCTTTTCCTTTGAGTGTATTTGGAGTTCAAGTTCCTCACTGGTTGTACACTCCTTCAAAGATTTTCAGAAAAGCTCTCTTATATTCTTCAGCAATGCTTCATCTTTTATATGAGCAATTTAAATAAATCCGTTGAGGAGATCCGTTGGAGTTCTAGCCGTTGCTCATGTTCTCTTTCTTCTGATATTTTGTGGTTACGAGGTCTGCAAGCATAGGAAAGTGTTTAGTTAAAGTAGTTTGTTTCTGTCAAAAAGGCTCATACCTCTATGTTTTCTGTTGCCACCCAGAAGTAGTAAGTAATCCCCTTTTTGTTGGCAGGAAAGAAGAGATCTAGAAAGATAAGCAAAAAAGATCTCCTGTCAGAAAGATAGAGGATTATGCAACTCGAATATTTGACTTTTTCACTAGATGCCAAAAAATATTTTGGAATTTAAAGGAAATCTATGTTTAAAAGATCAAAACCATATTTCACTTATGAAATCCATGTTTTTTCAAAGGAATCCATGTTTCACTTACCAAATCCTTATGAGTGCGAATCCTTATAGCAGTGAATCCTTATGAGAGTGAATCCTTATAGCAGTGAATCCTTATGAGAGTGAATCCTTATAGCAGTGAATCCTTATGAGAGTGAATCCTTATAGCAGTGAATCCTTATGAGAGCGAATCTTTATACCAGTGAATCGTTATGAGAGCGAATTGTTATGAGAGCGAATCGATATGAGAGCGAATCCTTATGAGAGCGAATCGATGTGAGTGAATCCTTATGAGAGCAAATCGATGTGAGAGCGAATCGTTGTGAGAACGAATCGTTATGAGAGCGAATCGTTATGAGAGAAATCGATGTGAGAGTGAATCTTTATGAAGCGAATCGATATGAGGGCGAATCCTTATGAGACTGAATCGATGTGAGAGCGAATCCTTATGAGAGCGAATCCTTATGGCAGTGAATCGTTATGAGAGCGAATCCTTATGGCACTTTGTGAACTGAAATCGATGTATATTGAATGGACATCGATTTATTGTTTTAGTGCAAATCACATGGCAATAATGTCATAAATTTATATTTATTAGAAAATCATGACATTTAATTTATTATCAGAAAAATCACAGTATTAAATATATTTAATATTCAATTAATCACATAAATTTATATTTATAAGAGAACATGATATTAAATATTTTTTTAATAATAATTAATTTAAACATATATTTTGTTATCAGCAAAATAAAAGGGTAAAATATAGGAGTGGTTCAACAATCTCCCCCTTTTGGTGATGACAAAATTTATGAGAATTTTCTGACAAAAATATGTAAAGCATAGAAAATACAGAAAAATTCACAGATAATGCATACCATGCATACTCTCCCCTTTTTGTCACAAATCAAAAGGAAGTTCTTAACATTGCATTCTCTCCCCTTTGTGAAAGAAATTCTTTCCATTGAGAGGTTCAACAATGATTGACATAATGAAAACTCCCCCTTAGTCTGTGCTCCCCCTGAATGAGAGATTCCACTAAATGAAACTTGTAATAATTGTTAGTAATAAAGACCAATTTAATTTTTGTGACTACTCTTTCTTCAGATGTGATTTGAATGAAGAGTCTGTAGTCACTCCTGCCTTGAGCATCCTGGTTTTTGATGCTCCAAGGCTAACCTGCAAGTAAATTACTCAAGGGTAGGTACCCAAATCCTTTTGGGTCCTTGATGGTTAGATGCATGAAAATATCCTTTAGGGATCCAAACTAAGTACCTTATTGTGCAGGTTTACAGTGTGTCCTAGTTTATTGTAATGAGAACAACAATGAATATAGATTGTTTTACTGTTCTTATATCTCTTTGTGCTGAGTTTTTAGAACGTGATTTCTGTAAACTTTTTTTTTTACAGGGGCCTTTTTCTGGGGCATCTTGGTTTCTTTTACAAAGTTTGGTAGTGGATATTTTTCTGGAATCATGGCTTGTTTTCCTTTTTTAGAGGTATGTATCCAAGCCTTGTTTGTTATTTCCAGATTTTGATCCTTTTAAGCATATGGCTAAGATGTTTTCCCTTCAGTTATTTTCTAACTGATTCTTTTAAATACATATTTTCTTCAGTAGAGTTTTTAATTTTTCTTCTAACTCTAACTTCTCATTATTCTTGCTTTTCAATCTTCATTTAAAAGATAATTTTATCTTTATAAGCTTTTATTGTGTTCTTCTAGTTGCTACAATTCGGATTTAAGATCAGAATTGGGTTTTCCAAGCAAGTAGAGTTGTGTTTTCAGATTTTTTAGTCTTTATAACCCCCTTATGTTTTTCATATAGTTCATTAAAGACTTCTTCTAACGTCTGAGATTCTAACCCTGAATCTGTGCAAGAATTAAAAAATGAGTCAGAATGTACCTCATCTAGTCCCACCATGAGGGCTAGATTACCTGCTCCTTTTCGGAATCTGAGCTTGATGATTATGAGCTTGTGACCTCATCATTTTCCAAGCAGCCGCCATGCCTCTTCTTTTAAATTTCTTGTGCTGCTTCTTGGGCTTCTCGGTTTGACTAGTCTTCTTGAGTCTTGGACAATCCGATCTCAGATGCCCAGGTTTTCTACATTCATAGCAGACTGGTTCTTTCTCCTTTTTCCTCCTTTCTTTGGATCCTTCTTGATCTGTTTTTCTTCTTCTTTAAAATCTTCTAAAGCTTGTACAATACTTCATCAGCATCATTATCTTCAGAATCTGCATTTTGGGAACTAAAAGACGAAGAGTGGAAGGAGCAGCTACAACCTTAAGAGCATCAGTACATTTCTTCTTAGATGAGCTTTCAGACAATCACTCCATATTTATTCATGTGCCATGAGAGAACCTATTAAATTATCAATCGACAATTGGTTAAATCATAGGCTCTTCAGTAGCAGTTACTTTAGGTGTCATGAAATAGTAGGACCTAAGTATTTTTCTAACGGTTTCTTCATTAGAAAGAATTTTCCAAGAGAATTTAAACCTACTACTATGCTTGAAATCTATTATACATAGTAGTGATATTTTCGTTTTGAAGCATTTTAAATTGTTCGTATTGTGAAACAAGAATATATCCTAGTTTGTTTCACTTTATCTATTCCTTCATAAGTTATCTGTAGCTTATCCATATTTCTTTGGGCTGATTACATGCAGATACTTTACTAATTCTCTTTTGGATAAAGCACAATATAAGTAGTTCTTAGCTTTAAAGTTTAAAGATAATTTACTTTTATCTGTTGCTGTAATGTCAATAGTGCCTGAATAGGAATAATAACATAATCACCTACCTCGATTACCTGCCATAGATCAAAGTCTGTGCCTCGAATGAAGCATTCCATTCTCATCTTCCAATATTGGTAGTCCTCTCCATCAAAGAATGGAGGTCTGGTGACTGATTGACCTTCAACATCCTTGAGCTGCATAGATCTTAGCTCTAGATCGTTGGATCTTATTTGAATGATCAGAGACCCGCTCTGATACCACTTGTTGGCCCTTTCGGTATGGCAGCAAGCTAGCTAGAGGGGGGTGATAGGTTTTTTCTATAATCTGAAATAGAAACTTAAACACAGAAATTAACACTTGAAGGTTTGGTTAGTTTAGTGTGATAAAGAGTAGTAGTGCGGAAGCAAATAAACAATCACACAAAAGACCAAGAATTTATCCTGGTTCGGCCCTTCCCACATGGAAGTCCTACATCCAGTCCCCAAGCAACCTCTTGGGATTTCACTAACCAAGGGTACAGTCCCCCTTAAGGACATTACAACACCCCAGCAACCCTAGCTGGTCTTCTTCTCTTTCCCGGCAAGAAGGTAGCCCACTTCTTTTCTAGGCTCAGAAGCAAATCTACTGGTACAAACCCAGTGCGGTTCTGCTAGACACAAACCCCTAGCTGGGTTACACACTGTATACAGTCCTACAGCTGGACAGAAATCTTTCTTAGAAAAGAAAGATCAGACTGAGAGCTATTACAAGATGAACACTCAGGACTTAGCTCACAGTCACAGACTCTCCCCCAAGATTACAATGAGCACAGGAAGAAAAAGAAGAGAGAAGAAAGGAAGCTTGAAAGCTCGAATGCTTCAAATGCTTGAACACTTCTTCTTGGGCTCAGGCTCTATCTCTCTTTTCCTTTGAGTGTATTTGGAGTTCAAGTTCCTCACTGGTTGTACACTCCTTCAAAGATCTTCAGAAAAGCTCTCTTATGTTCTTCAGCAATGCTTCATCTTTTATATGAGCAATTTAAATAAATCCGTTGAGGAGATCCGTTGGAGTTCTAGCCGTTGCTCATGTTCTCTTTCTTCTGATATTTTATGGTCTACGAGGTCTGCAAGCATAGGAGAAAGTGTTTAGTTAAAAGAGTGTTTCTGTCAAAAAGGCTCATACCTCTATGTTTCCTGTTGCCACCCAGAAGTAGTAAGTAATCCCCTTTTTGTTGGCAGGAAAGAAGAGATCTAGAAAGAAAAGCAAAAAAGATCTCCTGTCAGAAAGATAGAGGATTACGCAAATCAAGAATATTTGACTTTTTCACTAGATGCCAAAAAATATTTTGGAATATAAAGGAAATCTATGTTTAAAAGATCAAAACCATATTTCGCTTATGAAATCCATGTTCTTTCAAAGGAATCCATGTTTTACAAAGGAATCCATGTTTTACAAAGGAATCCATGTTTCACTTACCAAATCCTTATGGGAGGGAATCCTTATAGCAGTGAATCCTTATGAGAGTGAATCCTTATAGCAGTGAATCCTTATGAGAGCGAATCCTTATAGCAGTGAATCCTTATGAGAGTGAATCCTTATAGCAGTGAATCCTTATGAGAGTGAATCCTTATAGCAGTGAATCGTTATGAGAGCGAATTGTTATGAGAGCGAATCGATGTGAGAGCGAATCCTTGTGAGAGCGAATCGATGTGAGGGCGAATCCTTATGAGAGCGAATCGATGTGAGAGCGAATCGTTATGAGAGCGAATCATTATGAGAGCGAATCCTTATGAGAGCGAATCGATGTGAGAGCGAATCCTTATGAGAGCGAATCGATGTGAGAGCGAATCCTTATGAGAGCGAATCGATGTGAGAGCGAATCCTTATGACAGTGAATCCTTATGAGAGCAAATCCTTATGGCACTTTGTGAACTGAAATCGATGTATATTGAATGAACATCGATTATCGTTTTAGTGCAAATCACATGGCAATAATCTCATAAATTTATATTTATTAGAAAATCATGATATTTAATTTATTATTAGAAAATCATGGTATTAAATATTTAATATTCAATTAATCACATAAATTATATTATTAAGAAGAATATGAGATTAAATATTTTTAATAATAATTAATTTAAACATATATTTTGTTATCACCAAAATAAAAGGGTAAAAATAGGAGTGGTTCAACACCTCAATCAGGGAATTCATACTTATTTCATCACACACTTCTTGAGCAGGTTCATGTCTTTCCACTAAGGTTTCTATGGGTGCCTATGCATGTTTGACTCCATCATATTCACATGATATTAATGTTATTCCCTAAACCACCATGATTTTGACATACTACTCATGAATGAGTCTAGGTTATATCATTCTGAAAACATTGAACCATCTTATAGGATAAACACCTAACTCTCTTGAATAATTTCCTTGAAGGCAAACACTAATAACTTGAAAAGTCTTATGGTCATTGAACTTTATGTCTAATATTGACTGCTAAGTATTACATTCCTTGATCTGGAATTTTAATCTAAATTGGAGAAAAGCTACATATTTCTGCAAAACAACAAAAATTAGACAAAAATCAATCTACAATTGGGTAAAAGGTAGAGCAATGATGTGTATTGCTGAGTAACCGGGGAGATGGGCATCACAAATGTCTGCCCTCGCGTCAAAAAACTATCTCATCAACTCTATGCAACGGTATGATGGACACTTCCACTGAGTAACTGGGGGTACGGACACTTGTCATGTCTATCCTCACATCAAAAGCATGAAGTTCTCTTAATTACCCTTCTCCCATTGCATTCATTAATTGCAAAAAAAAAAAAAAACTAAAATAGAGTGAAGCCTCCACTGTGTCTCAAATCACAGGGTCATTAATGTTTATGGTTATCAAGAAATTTAGACGTTCATTTCAATAATCATTTGATCATCATAACTAGGGACAATGTTGTTCTACAATGTTCTTAATCAACAAGGGTAATGTTGTCTTTTCTCAATGTCTGTAAGATGTTCTCTTAATGCTCTAACTTAAAACTCCTTGGGCATTATGTTTAAACCATTTAGGTCAATGGGATGGCTTACATATCCGTGCGTATGATAGGTTCCAATGTGTGTTCACCTATCTTACACCTTATATATACATCGTGTATACACTGCTCAAAAGTTTCTCTTCAAAATCCAAACAAAAAGCAGTCTGGCGCATTTTCTGAAGGTGCCTGTCGACAGCCCCCAGGCGTCTGTCGACAGTCGACGCCAGCCCGAATTTGGGAAGTCCAACAGGCACGCCGTTTGGGGCTGATTTGGTGGGACCCTTGCCTTTTAAACTTCCTTCTAATTCTTCAAAGGCAACCCCGGTTCTTTCTCCTCCACCACCACCAAATCACCCTCCGTTCCTCCTCAAACCACCTCCCTCCCTTCTCTGGACGAGAAACCCTAGCCCCTTCCTCTCTTGCTCTTTCTCTCCTGTTCTACTATCTACATCCATCATCCCCTTCATACACCTTGCTTCTGTCGTCTTCATGGCTTCCAGGGTTAAGAAGATGATGTCTCGTCGTCGTCCCACCTCCTCTCACGCTGGTGAAGACTCTCGGGCTTCTGATGAGCGCTGGACGAAGCATCGGGATGATCGTCTCCCCGAGCTCGTCATCCCACCCTGTCTGAAACTCACAAGGGTGAAGGGCACTTTCACAACATTCGTCCCTCCCGGTATGTGGATTCCCTTCTCTGGCCGACCTCTTTCCGAATCTCCAACCCCTGTTCGACATCCAGGCTGGACGGTTCTTCTGTATGCTCATATGGCCTACTCTCCCACTGCCGTTACTGAGTTCTTCAACAATCTCAGCCTCTCTGACAAGGGGGACTTCTACACCTCTGTAAAGGGCACTACCTTCAAACTCACCACCAATATGTTCAGCACTGCCCTTCAAATTCCTAACACGGGCTGAAATTCTAGCACATCACCCAGATGCTTGTATCTACTATCCTTTAATCACTCTCCAACCCTATGATGGCACAAAGAAGATTGCTAAACTCAATGCCAATACATTCCTTCCTCTGAACCACATGATCCATCATATTTTCACCACCCTCATTGCACCTAAGCACGACAGTCGTGAACTAGTCACTGATGTTCACAAATCACTGTTCACCTTTTTCCTAAACTGTGAACCCATAAACTTATCTGCCTTGATGCTTGGCCTCATCAGGCAATGCTACTATAATCCCAGGAGATCCATGCCATTTTCTTGCCACTCACGTCTCTCATGCAATTCATTGGCATTCCTATTCCAGACAGTGAGTGTGTCTCGCTAACCTCCCGCAATAGCTTCGATCTCACTGCTGCACATCGCATGGGGTATAAGATGCTTGATGGAGTGGTCACCAGGGAACTAAAGGGTAAGGCACCAGCTGCTGCCATGGATGAAGACACTGAAGAAGATGAAGCTCCTGGTGATGAAGACGATGATGATGAAGACTCCAGTCTGCACCTCATGATGTGCCGGGAGATGTTGCTAGTGATGCTGCTGCTGAGCCCTCGCTCCGAGATCTAATTGCTCAGCTCCAACATCAGATGGCAACTGGATTCAACACGCTCAATGCACGTATGGACACAATGGATACTAGCATTGCAGCACTTGACACTCGCCTGGATAACATCTCTACTGAGCTTCATGACAACCGTCGGGCTCCTGCACCGCCTGCCGATGATGCTGCTTAGTTAGTTTGTGTGTCTAGGAGTGGGTCAATTCCTGTTATCTTATTTCCGTCTGAGTCTTGTCTTGTTTTGTGTCATGTTGCTTTCATTTGATGTTCATGTAATTTCCTTCCCTTTCATGTCTCTTCAGTCAACACTCTTTGTCCTGTGTATGCTTCATACCATATTAATGAATTCACAGGTCTCTGCTATCTACATGTGTGACTATTATGCGTACTTTTTGATGTTGTCAAAAAGGAGGGAGAACCTCAATTGTGCACTAATTGAGTTTTTTTGTCATCATCAAAAAGGGGGAGAATGTTGGGTTTTCATTCTAAGTTATAATAACATGTTTTTGATGATGAACAATCTTAATTGAGGTTTGATACATGACAAATAACTTGATGCAATATTTGGTATTTCATGTATTCATAATATCTCACTATACATGTTTGATCATGTAGGTATGAAGGCATACAACAAGCTATCACAAAACAAGAAAAACATATCACAAAAGCATTGAAATCTGTCACCTGTCGACAGACTCCAAGGTGCCTGTCGACAGATGTGAACAGGCAGAAAAACACAAGTTCAGGAAACAACCATCTGTCGACAGATGCCCAGTCGGCTGTCGACAGATGCACTCAGAAAACTGCCCACCGAAATCCAGACTTCTGTGCTTGTGCAAAACTGTTGCTATCTGTCGACATATGATCAAGACTGTCGATAGACATAGAGGATCTTTAGATACAAAAACTTTCCAAGTTACCAAAGATAGTGGTCCAACTCCCACGTCTCTCCATATGTAAACACCACTATATAAGAAACTATTTGAAGCAAATCTCGTACAGAAGCAGCCACCACCAAAACCCTAAAGCATGTCCAAGACCAAGAGGTATTGTTGCTACTCTGCTTCAACCTGCTGCTCAGAGATAGAACGATCATTGATCCAGCAGTACTGAAGATAGAACGTCGTGGATTCAAGCTTCTCCATCGATCTGAAGCCATCAAGATGAAGTTGAACTCCAACTAGATGTTTCCAAGAAGAGTTCTCAATCAGGATTCATCCCTTCCACTCAGAACTCTTTCTACCTACTTTCTTCTATCATATGTGTGTGTGTGGGTGTGTCTCAAGCAGCCCTTGTGCTTGATTCACGTATGTGTTGTTCTGATCATGGGTGCACATCAGATAACACGTGTGTGTGTGAATTGTAGTCACCGAACTAGCTCGTAAGCAATTTGCTCTGCGTGTGTGTGTGGTCCGTGGACGTAGGATACACAAGTTGTGTACTCGAACCACGTAAATCTTCGTGTCTCGTGGTTTGAACGTTTCTACGTTAGATGGTTGATAGGCACGTTGTCTCTACACACGTTAGATAGATTGCTCTTTCATCTACAAATCACCAACACACATCTAAGTTTACTTTGATTCTACTGAAAATTTAGAAAGTCTGTGTTGTGATTAAAAGGGTTGTATTGAATTTTAATAGACAGTAATCTATTCAACCCCTCCCTTCTAGATTACCATATAGGGAATTCCACAACCTTTCAATAGTCATGAAAATAGTAATGCCAAATAGCTGTATCTAAAGGATGCACACAGAGTAAGCACGATAATGGACGATATCGTCTGCATGCATGTAGAGATACGTTCAGTCCTCATAAATGAACATATGTCAGAAGGTATGCTTGACTTTGACTTTTCAATGCTTTCAGTAATAAGATAAATATTAAGTCGATGTAAGACATAAAATCGATGACTATATGACTTATGAAATCATTATGATCAAGTCAGTTTAACTAAGTCGTTATAAGAAGCAAATCGTTATGTTCAATGAAGAAATTGTTATGAACACTTAACAGATCGTTATAGAAAGCAAGTCGTGTGTTCAATGAAGAAATCGTTATAAACACTTAACAAATCATTATAGAAAGTAAGTCGTTGTGTTCAGTGAAGAAATCGTTATAAACACTTAAGAATCGTTATAGAAAGCTAGTCGTGTGTTCAATGAAGAAATCGTTATAAACACTTACAAAATCGTTATAGAAAGCAAGTTGTTGTGGGCACTAAAGAAATCGTTATGAGCGCTAAAGAAATCGTTATGAGCGCTGAAGGAAATTGTTGCACAAAGCAAATCGTTTAGGCGCTAAAGAAATCGTTATGAGCGCTAAAGAAATCATTGTGAGCGCTAAAGGAAATCGTTATGATCGCTAAAGAAAATCGTTATGAGTGCTAAAGAAATCGTTATGAGCGCTAAAGGAAATCGTTACGAGCGCTAATAAAATCGTTATGAGCGCTAAAGGAATCGTTACGACGGGCAAGTCGTTACGAGTTCTAAAGAAATCGTTACGATGACTTAAGGAATCGTTACGACGGGCAAGTCGTTACAAGTTCTAAAGAAATCATTGTCGCTTTCAACAAAAGTCGATGTGGACTTAGAGAAATATAACCTTGAAATGATTAAAGCTTCAGAAAGATAATACTTACCAATATTGGCTTGTTTGACCTTGTTATATTTCATGTACTTAAGACTTAAAAAATATATGTTAGAAATTTTTGATAGGGTTTTGTTAATCACCAAAATAAATATGTAATTAAAATTACATGGGGACAGACTGATCATCAATCTTCCCTTTTTGGTGATGTCAAAACTTAACAATAAGCATAAAAAAAAATTGAATATTTGCGGAATGTATTTAGACATGCTAAGTATTTTTCTCCCCTTTTTGTCATTAAGTAAAAAGATAATCTGAGACAAAGAATGAAGAGAAAAGATTGAAGGGCATACAAACAAAGATAGTCATTAATTCTGAGGAGGTACAGGTAAATAATAAGTAGGAGACAAAAGAGAGACAAAATGAGAAATTGTTTCCCATGCTTGTTCTTCCTGCTCTTCAAAATACAGCTTAAGCACTCCAGGAGATAAAGAGTAGGCTGGTCCCATGGAGGGAGCCATCCTTCGGAGATGAAGAGTGAGCTGTGGGAAAGAAGATCAGCATATGAGTCCTTATCCATGGTCATCTTGATGAAGTGGACAGTCCCAAAGCTGGCACAAGCAAGAAACTGATCCATGGACACAGGGTAGCAATTTTGTTTCTGCCTGAGAACTTGGCACAGGGCTACAAACACCTTGTACCTTTCCACCCAAGCCTTGAGGGGATCATTTACAAGGTGAATGGAGTTCATGTCCAAGAAGGTGGCAGGAGAAACTGCAGGTTTACCTTACCTGGCTTGAGCTTCATTCAGATCAGAAATGCTGAGCAGATAGGGGGTAGAATTTGGTCCACTCTGAGGGAGTCACTCGCTCACATTCTGACAGAATGGGTGCAAGAACCTCAGCATTGACATGGCCCTTGTGATATTCTCTAAAGAGAAATCTATGAAATGCAACAGAAAGCCTTTCTGTACCTTGACTCTTCCCATCACTCTGGCAAAACGTTCAAAGATGATAGACCCAACAGAGGATTACATGACAAGGAAGTGGATCTGAGGAAGAGAAATCTCATCAGGCACCTGAAGGGTAGCAAAGTCTATCTGAACATCTTCAGTGTGGGCAATGCCTGAACTGAGGGCGTTGATAGCCTGCTTGAACTGGCTCAGCTGAATTTCAGGAAGTCGATGGACATATCTGTAGTTATTGAACAATAGGAAGTATCTGACCATCTTAATCTCTTTCTGAATGAAGGGCCCCCAAGAATCTTTATGGAGGAGTTGAAACCATTCTGAGAGGGTCAGGGAATGGTCCCTTGGAGGGAATCTGGCAGACTTGGCGAGAAGATATCTCTTGAAAAGTTCTTTGTGGCCCTTGCCCCATTGCTCTTCAGTTTTGGAATGAGCAACAGAGAAGATTTTGGATTTTTCAGTTTTGGTAAGAGGAGTATAGGGGAGAACAATGTTTAAGTGGTCTGTAGGGTTAAGGAATGGAAGGTTGATGATGGTGGCAAAGACAACCTTATGAAGATACTCTCTATACATTGTTTATTTTTGTTGTCCACTGTGAGAGAGAATCACAGAGGGGGATATTTGGGTTCAGAGGAAAGTGATGAAGTAGAAGATATTTTCCTCTTTTTAGGAGCAGAACTGGAAGAGTCTGCCCTATGAATGTGATCACAACTTTCGGACCGACCTGAGAATTACTTCTTCAAATTCATCTTTTACTTTTCCAATAAAGGAGAGTTAAGTTGAGCTTTGTCAGGAATGATAGTGATGAAAGAGGGGGGAGGAGAAGGATGAAGAAATGAATCAGAAGTAGAAGGGATGTCATCAGCTGGTCCAAAGGAGGGACCAGAGGAGGATGAGGCTCCAGCAGAGGATGCTGGGGGCCTCAAAGACAGGTGGAGGTGGAAGAATATGAGTAGAGGAGGCAGGAGAGAGGTGGATTGAGAGGGAAAGGGTGTTGGTGAGGAGATGGGTCTGGGTTGAGGTTTCTTGAAGGTCTGGGGGGCAGGAGGAGCTGTAGAGGATGAAGGTGGAGATGGAGGAATAGGTGTTTGAAGAAGAGGGAGCTGGGGCACAGGAGCCAAGACTTCTTCTTCTTCAGCCATCTTCTGCACAGGTTCAACTCCATGGCCCTGATGGCCTGACACATTCTCAGCTGGCCCTGATGGCCCTTCTACCTGCTCAGCTGGCCCGGATGGCCCTTGCACATAGACCTCTGCTGTTGCTGCTGGTGCTGGCCCTGATGGTCCTGACTCCGGAACAGATGGCCTAGAAGTATCAACATCATTGTTCTGAGCTGCAGGAGGTGCAAGAGGAGGAGGAGCTCCATCTGCCTTCAAAATCTCAGATAACATTGTTTCATGCTGCCCATCTCTCTGTTGAACCACTTCATGGCATTTCTGATTTGAGAGATCTCCTTAGTGGTTGATGCTGGCTCATGAAAATGGAGTTCACATCGGATTGAACAGAGCACAAGATCTCACCTTGAGCATCCAATCTTTCAATAACAGGCTTCAAGTTTATAACAATCTTCTGTCTCACTGCCTCTCAAAAGGAGTGTGCTAGGAGAGGGACTCCGGATGCCACTTCTTTTCCTTTCTTCCTTGCCTCTATTGCTGGAGGCTGCTGACCATCATCATCATATTCTGAGAAGCTGGCAGTCTCCCCATCTCTAGCATCATTACCTGGGGGATTGTCATGTCTCTCCCCCTGAGTTCCATTATCCTGTGAACTTGGAAAAACTTCTTCAGCAGGCACACTGCCCATAGGCACATCAGTGTGTGCTGCTTCCTTTGCTGCTGGGACTGACTCTTCTGCTACCATAGAAATGTCAGTGTGGCCTGATGCCACAGCTGTCTCCTCTTGTCTTTCACTAGGCTGCTCCCCTCAACAGGAGCATCTTTGTGACAGACCCACGTTATGCCGGTACGGTTGTACCCACCCACGTCGGCACGACGAAGATCACCACAGCGGGACATTGACCTGACACTAACAATTGATTGAGATGTACACCAATATAGATACAGAGTCGCGGAAGTAAAGGACTAACTGTCATCACATTTCATCATCCACATTAACATACATAATCCATATAACAATTAAAAGACTAAACTTTCATAATTGAAATAAACCAAAAACATTGTCCACAAGATTAAAGTTCTACATTTTAATACATAATTTGTCCACAATTACAAAATGATAACTCTAATAAGTCCCAATTTACATACTATGAAACAAAAAGGGGCACAACGAAGACTCAGCAACTAATCTCCGCGCTCGGAGTCACTCTCCACGGTCTCCTCCAAAGGTACTGGGTCACAACTAAACCTGTACGCCGAAGCCAAGTAATGAGTCTAAAAGACTCAGCAAGTAACTCCATACACGCATTCATGGCCACATCAAGTAGGTTCCACTATTCAATTTGCAAGGCAACATACAACATGCTTGAACATTAATAAGAGACAACCTATCATGGTAATTCTACCAAATCAAAACACATGGTACATGGTTTAAGATGTATCAAATAACACCTCCTATCACATGCTTTTACTTATTTAATCACATGAAGACTACACTCCCAATTTGACTATAACATGTTAGCATTTCATGGAACTAGAAATATCATAGCATGAATTAAGTCTCATACTCTAACACATTCACTTCACATGGTCACACATTCCCATATTTCACATGGTTCATTTTTCAAGCATTTCACATGTACATATGTTCACATTCTAACATAAATGGTTCACATGATTTCACATTCACATTTGCATGCTCACATATATACACAATTACACATGTTCACATACACATTTTACACATGTTCACAATACACAATTTACACATGTTCACATATACACATTCACAATTTATTTGCCGTGACACATAGTCCAAACCACCACTAGAAGACACATCACATACACTAACACATAGCACATCACTAGGCAATACAGTGATGACTCTTGGCACTGCGCAGACCGGGAGAACACGTCTCCACCCTAACCAGTGGGTTGTGCCTCCAGGATTTATCCTAATGCCCTTAGGATATCTTAACACATTGAACCTTCCATGGGACTTTTCCATGGTACAGTTCCACAGCCCTCTATGGAAGCAGTGTCACAACGGCACATTTTACACGTTACACATTCCGATTAACACACGTTTTACATATGATATTCACACTTTCTTATTTATGCACATGGTTCTGTTCATTCCTAGCATGATGCCACTAATAACAGAAATCAAGCATTTAGTAGCTCTCATGGATTAATTGGAACACACCTCATTTAACCTTAATCATGGTACATATATTTATAACTCACTTTCACATGGAAACCTCATAGTGTAAGCTACTGTTATCAAATTTTCCTGAAAATTTAACCACATGCTGTTTTCGGGTATAAAACACATACAAATTTTCACAATTTCTGAATCACATGTATTTATAGAATTGAAACACCCAGTTTCATGCCATTCATAAACTAAGTTAACATAGAACATGACATGGATTCAGATTTGATCATGCACAGTCATGAATCACACACATATTGGCACAAGAAATTTTCCCAGATTTATTGCTGACACAAAATTACTATGAATTATTCATTAAACTACTCATGCTTCCATCCCATTACAGAAATTTCAGTAATTCACATAGCCATGTAAAAATCCTCAAATTTTCAGGGCATGGACTGATACATATAGACATGTTTAAAAATTCTACAGCATTTAATTCCTCATAAATCATAGGAACAAAATTAAACATGCAGAATATCCTTACACATGCCTTCAATAATTCTAATAATTATGCCATTCACAGAAAAAATACAGAATTTTTCACACACATCACATTATCTATTTTACATAACATATAAAATTTACATTATATCCTCATGCGCCAAAGTCCGAAATTAAAGATATAGGGCAGAACAGTTCACTGTTCTGTCAAGAAGAACTTAACGGCATACTCTGGCCGTTCACAAAGTTGGCGGCAACATCGTTAGCCGCTGACTAAAGATCTCAACGGCAATAGATCTTGCCGTCAAGTTCGGACCTGTGCAAACAACAGTCCGAGCTCTAAAGAATGGTGAATGTAGGGGATCCAGGACACGAAGAAAAATCCATAAAAATGATAAAAACCTCCTAGACACATACTGGACAAGGTGCAAGGTTACTTGCCTTGGAAAAACTCCAAAAGGGATCAAAATGGTTGGAGAAGCTCTCCTTGGGCAGTCCCAAGAAGCCTCCAAGATGCCTCCACTCGGCTTCTGTGATGCTCCCCTCTGAAATCCGGGGCTGGGGATGTGTAGTCGGATGTGTGTCTTCCTCCTTGTCGAAGTAGATCGCCAGGAAGAGCCTTGGATCGCCGGATCAAGCTCTCAAACCTCAGGTTTTCTCACAGCTCACTAGGGTTTTTGTTTTCTCTTTGCAAAGAGCCAAGAGAGCTCTAGAGGTTGCAACAAGGGCTCTCTTAAGAGAGGACCCTCTCCACACCCCGCAAGAGGTCGGTTGGAAGGCCAAGGAGCCGTTGGGGGAGGTTCCACGCCCCATCAAGCATGCACACCATGCTGCTGCAGACTGGCCTGTCAGGCTGTAGACGTCCACCGATAAGGCCGTCTATTTACTAATAGACGTCCACGATATGGACGTTAACAAGAAGTGACGTCCATTCATGTTGACGTTGAGGATAACCCTTCGGCCAGAACCCAAAACCATGCAAAACCTTAATTTCTCCTAAGTCTGCATGCAATACTAGGGTGTAATGTACACACTCATTATGTCACGAAATCCACCGATAATATATACAATAAGTATATACATACTTCATAAGTACACCAAGCTAAGTGATGCATAATACTTATATGATAATGCATATACATATACAAGCATAAAATTACACATAATAAAAAATAAGGACAAAATCGAGGGCCTTACAATCTTCTTCAATTCTCTCTTGCTCCCCCTGAATAGGAGCATCTTCCTCATAGCATCTTCTGGAGCAACTGTTTGCTCCTCCTGAATTGGTGCTGCTGCCACAGATTCTTCAATGTGGCCTAATGCCATAGCTTCTTCCACTGAACATCCACCAGTTCTGGAGTGACTGGGGTGGAATGAATGGAATCCAATACCTCTCGAAGTATAGAAGCTACAATGGAGGTGGGTAGAGGATCTGCTGCTGTAGATACAATGGGGACAATTACTCAGGAGAGAAATGTCCTCAATCCTTCCATCAGTAACTTCCACTGCTATTCTTGCTTATGCTTCCAGAATATCTTATGCAATTTGTGAGTCTGCTGCTTGTTGGCTCTTCTGCTGCTGTTGCCATGACAGGGGGTGCTGCAGGTGCCACTTCCTCTTGTTCTGGAATAGCTGAGGCCACAGCTACTGGTTCTGCTATGGCTGCTGGACCTCTTCCTGAACTCTTGAATTTCCTCTATAATGGCCTCTCCCTCAGCCACAGAGGTCTTAGACCAAACTCCATTAACGACAGAAAAAAACCACTCTTCCTCAGATTTCTGGACCTAATAGCTTGGCCATCTTTTCAACTACTGCCCCAGACAAATCAACACCAAAGTGTTTGAAAACTTTAGTAAGTAAGTGAGCATAAGGCAGAGATACATTGAGCTTGCTCTTGGTGTCCAAATCTGATCACGAGCAAATTTCATCTTTCTGTCATCACTTCAGCCATGTTAATTTCCTTGTTCTGAATGGCCCAGAACATCATGTCCGAATCTGCCTTGGTACAGGTAGAGAAAGTAGCACTTCTAGGAATGAGTATCTGACAGACTATAAAGTGTAGGAGACGGTTGAATGCATTCAATTGATTTATGTCTATTTCCCATCTTTCAATCAAAATTCAGGACCAATGATTCCGAGACCCTTGACCTGGGTATCCACAGTGTGGATTCCACTGTGACCGGTCGTGCTTACATCAAACAGAGTCTTCAAGAGATCATGATCAATATTGATCGGGTTCCCTTGACTGAAGATGTCAGAGACCATCTGCCTCTGATTTCAAGCACACATAAAACGCCTTCACTAGGTCTGGATAGCTTACCTCTGAGAAGGTCAAAATAACTGTCCATTGCATCCTTCTCCTGGCTGCCACTACTGTGCATGCCATTCTTCTCAAGATCAGCAACATCTACGGCCTTATTCCACAAAGCTTGATCTTCACGAATGTGAACCTTTCCTGCTGCTCAAGAGTAAGAAACCCGGCGCTGTAACCACCCAAACTGCCGGAAACATGGATGCGGCCATGGATTTGGATGAGGAAGATTTTCTGGAGGTTTGAGAAGGAAAGAGGAGAGAAAGCCCTCAAGAAATTCTTGCGGGAAGAAGAGAGGAACTTCGAATAGCAGAGAGTCGATGTCGGAGTCGTTAGGGCATCGGCAGGCAACCAGACGAAAGATGGAAAAGGTAGAAGATAGGAGATGAATCGTTCCCACATCGATTTTGGAGTTAAATGAAAGTTTTACCGAAAAAGTGAGACGCCAAAGGGTAGCAGAAAACGACAAAGAGTTTGACCAATTCAACAAACTGTATAAAGAGAGCGGCCGAGAAAGATAATTGAATTTCTTTTGCTTAAAGCCATGAAGAGAAAATTACTTAATTTGAAAATTATATGCCAGTTTTAAATAGAAATCTTTTCACAAATTACACATGCCCAATTCCCTTCTAAGGGATGTGAATCTCTCTTCGGGAAGGCTTTTGTGAAAATATCTGCTAACTGACCATTTGTGTCAATAAAAGATATTTCAATGTTACCATTTGCTACATGATCACGAATAAAATGATATCTAACCTCAATATGTTTGGTCCTTGAATGTTGGACTGGATTTTTGGTGAGATTGATAGCACTGGTGTTGTCACACAATAGTGGAATTGATTTGATATTTAATCCAAAATCCTCAAGTTGTTGCTTTATCCATAGGAGTTGTGTACAACAACTTCCAGTAGCCACGTACTCAGCTTTAGCTGTAGACAGTGCCACTGAATTTGTTTCTTTGAGGACCAGGATATTAAACATCCTGTAAGAAATTGACAACAACCACTGGTGCTTTTCTATCTACTTTGCATTCAGCATAGTCAGCATCAAGTATCTACTAAATTAATTTCACAAGATTTGGATACCACAGACCTAAATCATGAGTTCTAGCTAAATACTTAAATATTCTTTTTACGGAGATTAAATGAGATTCTCTAGGATGCTTGATACCTTGCACACATGCATATACTAAATAGAATATCGTGTCTACTGGCCGTTAAGTAAAGTAATGAACCAATCATACCTTGTAGATCTTTTGATGTACTTTCTTACCATCCTTGTCACTGTCCATCCTTGTAGATGTACTCATGGGTGTTGAGAGTGGCTTTGTGTTCTCAAAACCAAATTTCTTCAAAAGCTCCTTGGTGTATTTTGCTTGACAAATGTGGGTGCCATCTTTTCCTTGCTTGATTTGAAGTCCAAGGAAATAGTGAGCTCCCCCATCATGCTCATTTCAAACTCTCCTGCATCAACTTTTCAATGTACCTGCAGAGGGATTCATCAGTAGATCCAAAAATAATGTCATCTACATAAATCTGTACAAGTAATATACTTTTAACTTTTGATTTTACAAATAGAGTGCTATCTACTTGTCCTCTAGTGAAACCATGATTTAACAGAAAAGAACTAAGCCTTTCATACCAGGCTCTAGGTGCTTGCTTTAAGCCATATAGAGCCTTGTGAAGTTTGAAAACATGATTTGGAAATTCTAAATCATCAAAACCTGGAGGCTGTTCTACATAAACTTCCTCTTTAATAAAACCATTTAAAAATGCAGATTTAACATCCATTTGAAATAGTTTTAAATTTAGAGCAGATGCATATGCAAGTAATATTCTAATAGCCTCAAGTCTAGCCACAGGTGCATAGGTTTCATCGAAATCTATGCCTTCCTCTTGGGAATAGCCTTGAGCCACCAATCTGGCCTTGTTTCTTAAGATCACACCAGCCTCATCCAATTTATTTCTGAACACCCATTTGGTGCCAATAACTAGATGGTTCGGGGAACAAGTGACCATACTTGGTTTCTCTTGAACTGATTTAGTTCATCTTGCATGGCTATAATCCAAGATTCATCAGTAAGAGCTTCATTGACTGTCCTAGGCTCTATTTGAGAAACAAGCTAGGTAATCACAAGGAATTACATTACCTCTTGTTCTTACCCCTACAGCTGGATCACCAATAATGTTTTCGACTGGGTGATCTTTCTTGTATCTCCACTCCTTGGAAGATTTTCATGCTCAATGACTGTTTGTTGCAAGTCTTCTAGAGGTGGATCATGCTTGTCCTCAAAATGTATCCTTTAATTTCTTGGACAATTCATCTGCATCATCAATGTCACTATCTTCTTCCTTTCTCAAGGAAGGGTTAGTTTCATAAAAATAATATGTACAGACTGTTCAATCAATAAAGTGCGTTTGTTAAACACCCTGTAACCTTTAGGTTTAGAAGCATACCCCATGAAGATGCCTTCATCTGATTTGGCATCCAACTTACCAATGTCTCGCTTGCCATTGTTATGTATGAAACATGGGCATCCAAAGGTTCTGAAATGACTGATCTTTGGCTTCTTTCTTTGAACAGCTCATAAGCTGTCTTCTTCAAATTGGCCTGATCATTACTCTATTTATGATGTAGCTTGCTATGTTTACTGCTTCAGCCCAGAAGTACCTTGGCAAGTCATATTCTGACAACATTGTTCTTGCCATATCCAATAAAGTTCTATTTTTCCTCTCAACAACTCCATTCTGCTGTGGGTCCTTGGTGCTGAGAAGTTGTGCTCAATCCCTTGGTCATCACAGAATTTTGCAAATATTTCATTTTGGAATTCTCCTCCATGATCTGACCGATTCCAACAATGCAAAACTTCTTGTCTTTCTGAACTTTCCTGCTGAAGCTTACGAAGCTCTCAAATGTATCATCTTTATGTTCCAAGAAGGAAACCCAAGTGAATCTGGAATAATCATCAACAATAACAAAACCGAAATTCTTTCCTCCAAGACTGGTGGTTCTCATTGGCCCAAATAAATCCATATGAAGGAGTTCTAAGGGTTTTGAGGTTGTCACCACAGTCTTTGACTTGAAAGAACTCTTAACATGCTTTCCTTTTGCACATGGTCTGCAGACGCCATCATTTTTGTGCTGACCTTTGGCAGACCTTCCACAAGATTCTTCCTTAACAATTTTCTCATACCGTCTATGCTGCATGTCCCAGTCTTCTGTGCCACAGTTCAGTTGATTGATCTTATTTGCTGCCAAACAGACATCCTGATCCTTGAGTTCTTCAAGATGGAGCGCATACAGGTTCTTCTCTCTATTGGCTTTGAAAATTACTGCTCCATCCTTCAATATGCTGCACTTTGATTCTTGAAACTAAATCTGATGACCTTTGTCACAAAGCTGGCTGGTGCTGATGAGATTGTGCTTCAGCCCTTTGACAAGCAATACATCTTTAATGACTATTTTTCCTTTGTTGCTCACAGAACCACTGCCAATCACTGTGCCTTTCCCATTGTCTCCATAGGTAACTGTTCCTTCTTCAGCTTGGAGATTGGTGAATAGCTTCTGATTCCCTGACATGTGCCTTGAGCACCCACTGTCCAAATACCATTTGGATGCTCGAGTGTTACTCTGAAATAAGACCATCAAGTTTTAGGTACCCAAATTCTTTGGGTCCTGAAGGGTTAGTATCATCAACTTCTCTTTTATTATCCATTTCTTATGTCTTGTTGACATGTTGCTTTTATGTGACCTAACTTGTTGCAATGACTACAACAGATGTTTTGTTACTTTTTCAATATATTTAAAATTAGCTTTATATGTATGTCTTGTTCAGGTACAAATTTTGGAGTCGGGTATATTTTAGGATAGACTATGGTTTCTTCATTATCTGGAGGTGTATATCCTAATCCATGTTTTTTTCTTTCTGATCTTCTAGCACTTTTAATATTAAGGGTTTTTGCCATTTGTGAAATTTTCTAATGTGCTGGATAACTGTATATTTCTTCTGTTAGTATCTTAATTTCAGTTTTCAATTCGTCTGAGCTTGCTTGTTTTTCAAGTTTAGTAATTTGTTTATTTCTATCTTTTAGATCTTCACATAATAATTCATTTCTTTTTTAAGTTCAGTTATTTGTTTTCTAATTCCTCATTTTCTATTTTAGATCTGAGTTAGTGTTTTCTAGACAAGCATTATTTTTCTTACTTACTTTTAGTAGTTTTGTTACTTCTCTATATTTACTGTATAGTTCGTTAAAGGCTTTTTCTAAATTATCAGAATCTGAATCATTGCATGAATCAAAAGAAGAATCAGAAGTTACCTTATCTTCGGTGTTTGCCATGAAAGCCAAATTGGCTTCTTCTTCATCACTGCATGAACTCGACTCGCTGTCTGAGTCGCTGCTGTTCTCACGCAGCTGCCATTGCCTCTTCTTGTATTTCCTGAATTTCTTGGAGCTTTCTCTCTTCTGAATTCAGCTTCTGAGTTTTGGACATTCAGCTTTGATATGTCCTGGCTTTTTGCACTCGTAGCAAATGGACTCTCCTTCTTTTGATCCTTTCCATCTGGTTTCTGAAGTCTTTATTTCTCTTGAAGTGTCTTCTACCAAATTGGAACTTCTTCTTTTTGGCTAGAATGCGTTGCAGTCTTCTTGATAGCATAGCTTCTTCATCTTCATCACTGTCCTTGCTGCTCTCACTGTTGTCGAGTGATTCTTCTGACGAATTCTCATCGGCTTTGAGCGCATTTGACTGCTTCTTTCTGCTGGAGGATTCTCCTAATCTCTCCATGTTTATCTCATGGGCCATAAGGGACCCAATGAGCTTTTCCAAAGACATTCTCTTTAGATCATTAGCTTCCTCAATGGCTGTTACCTTTGGGGTCCATGAGGATGGTAAAGACCTAAGAATCTTTCTAACCATATCTCCCATTTCATAGGTCTTTCCTAGTCCAGTAACCCATTTGTAATATCAGTAAATCTACTGAACATTTGGGTTATGGACTCACCTGATTGCATTTGAAATCTCTCGTATTGTGCTACAAGAATGTCTATTCTTGTTTCCTTCACCTTGTCTGTGCCTTCATGGTGATTCTGAGCTTTTCCCATTTCCATTGCGGATTTGCCTGAAAACTCTATTGAATTCCTTTTTACTTAGGGCAAAACAGAATACTCTTTGCTTTACAATTCAACGAGATCTTCTTCCTGTCGTCATCTGTCCACTGAGCTTTCTCATTTGTGACCAGGAGATCACCTTCTTCTACTATGGACCATATCTGATAATCGTGGCATTGCAGCAATACTCCAATCTTGTTTTCCAGTATGTGTAATCCTCTCCATCGAACAATGGTGGTCGGTTGACAGACTGACCTTCGTTGTGACCTTGGGCTGCCATGGATCTTTACTCTTCAGATCGTTGGATCTTTTCTTTGTCGAAGAGACTCGCTCTGATACCACTTGTTGCCCAGTTGACGAGCCCAGAGGGGGGGGGGGGGGTGAAGGGTCTTTAAAAATTTATTTAGATGATACCTGTATGTAAAAATACACACAAAGACATTCCTCGATATAGGTTAGTGAAGGTTAGTATAAATAACAAACTCACAAAGAATCAGCCACACAATGCAAGGAATTATCCTGGTTCGGATCTCCTCTCCTTAGGAGTCCTACGTCCAGTCCCTGAGCAACACCTCAGGATTCCACTAACTAGGGTACAGTCCCCCTATGGACACTACAACACCCAGCTCAGCTGGTCTTCCTTCACACGAAGGGAATTACACCACCCTGGATACCCCACCAGGTCTTCCTTCTTAACCGAAGGGAATCAACACCCTGGATCCCACCAGGTCTTCCTTCACATCCGAAGGGAACTAACACAAAACAAGAAGAGCAGGATATTAAGCCCCTAGATCAAGCTTCAACAAGCTGAGATCTGAAGCAGGCAGGACTGAGAGCAAATAATCTAAACAAGGCACTCTCTCAGAACTACACTGGCTCTCTTAGGATTTCTATTACAGAACAGAGAGCAAAGAGCTAAAGACACACAAGAATGAAATTCTTGGCTCTAGGATTCTTTCAGAAGATCAGCAGTGCTTGTAGTATATGATCGTTCTATTCTTTTCTACCCTTGTGTCTTGTATATATATCTCCATTTTGAAATTGTCGTTGAAGTAACCGTTGTCTCTTTGTTGGTAGACGTTAGACTATTTGAGACTTGGAAGCTTCCAGTCAACAGTCTTTTGTTCATTTGTGCACAGCAGAGATGAGATCTTCTGAGATATCTTTGGCTTCTATTTTGTCCACGTTGTAAAGTGGAATGATATCAGAGATCTGCACATATTTCAATCTTAACAGTGGACAGCTAAGCTGTCTCTAATGTCAATAACGTTAGAAGTGAATAGTCATGAAAATAGTAATGCCAAATAGCTGTATCTAAAAGGATGCACACAGAGTAAGCACGATAATGGACGTATCGTTGCATGCATGCAGAGATACGTTCAGTCCTCATAAATGATAGATGTCAGAAGATATACTTGACTTTGACTTTTCAATGCTTTCAGGAATAAGATAAATATTAAGTCGATGTAAGACATAAATCGATGACTATAGACTTATGAAATCATTATGATCAAGTCAATTTAACTAAGTCGTTATAAGAAGCAAATCGTTATGTTCAATGAAGAAATCATTATGAACACTTAATAGATCGTTATAGAAAGCAAGTCGTTGTGTTCAATGAAGAAATCGTTATAAACACTTAACAAATCGTTATAGAAAGCAAGTCGTTGTGTTCAATGAAGAATCGTTATAAACACTTAACAAATCGTTATAGAAAGCAAGTCGTTGTGGGCGCTAAAGAAATCGTTATGAGCGCTAAAGAAATCGTTATGAGCACTGAAGGAAATCGTTGCACAAGCAATCGTTATGGGCGCTAAAGAAATTATTATGAGCACTAAAGAAATCGTTGTGAGCGCTAAAGGAAATCGTTATGATCACTAAAGAAAATCGTTATGAGCGCTAAAAAAATCATTATGAGCGCTAAAGGAAATCGTTATGAGCGCTAAGAAAATCGTTATGAGTGCTAAAGGAATCGTTATGACGGGCAAGTCATACGAGTTCTAAAGAAATCGTTACGATGACTTAAGGAATCGTTACGATGGCAAGTCGTTACAGGTTCTAAAGAAATCGTTGCGGCTTTCAACAAAAGTCGATGTGGACTTAGAGAAATATAACCTTGAAATGATTAAAGCTTCAGAAAGGTAATGCTTACCAATATTGGCTTGTTTGACCTTGGTATATTCCTGTACTTAAGACTTATGAAATATATGTTAGAAATTTTTGATAGGGTTTTGTTAATCACCAAAATAAATATGTAATTAAAATTACATGGGGACAGACTGATCATCAACTATGTTCAGTAATATAACGTAAAACTTTCTACAATCTACTTTCTGGGAGCCCCAGGTTCCGAGGTGAGCCAGGCACGTGGGTGTGCTCGGGGTTTGTCCCAGTATAGTGGTACTGTCAGGGTCCTATCGTCTTCCTGGACACCCTCACTCATGGGGAGAGTTACCGTCCGGCTGAGGGAAAGACGGCAGTGGGACAGCGACTTGTGATAGTTTGTTTGTTTAGTCGCTTGTAGCGCACTCGTAGTTGGGGGGACGGACACCAGTAGACGTACTGCACCCCTGCTAGTCCTCTTTCCAGTGCCTCACTTTAGGGAGCTTAGGCCGGAGTCCCTAAAGGTGACAGACATGGGCCTGTGGGGTGTGACCTATAGGTGTGGTGATTGGTTGATCTCCACAGTTCTTGTTTGGTTTAGTGGAGCGGCAGTTGGACCTTTCGTCCGTGGCTGCGAGGCTGAGAGGTAGACCTGTGTGTTTGTCCGGGTTGGTTGCTGGTGTCGCGAGCCAGGCTACGTGACCCGAGTTTGGCATTTACCTACTTTAGCTCGTACACCTGTTTGGGTTTTCCGTTTATTTATTTATTAACATTACTTTCGAGATCAACAAGCGGTAAGTAAGTTACAACTTTAATATCTTGCTTAAAGAATTCTATAAATTGTTATAGCGTAGCTTCCTGCTTAGTTACTTGAGTTGTGGTTTGCTCGGTTTCTTGGGGGAGTTTCCCTACTGAGCCAGTGACTAGCGAGGCTCACCCCCCTACTCCTTTCAGGTGAGGGAGAGCAGGAGGCTTCCCAACCATCTTCTAGTTTCGGGCCGCACCGTACCGGAGCAGGGTCTGTGCCACCGCCAGCAGTGTAATTTTCTCTCTTTGTTCACCTCGGGGTATGCCCCTGGTTCTGTTGTACTAGTTTATGGTTTTAGTTGAGAACTGGTTATGTAAATCCCATGTAAATATTTGTGGAATGGAAAGTTTACTTTTGTTCTATGTTTCCTTTATATTTCTACGGATGTGTGAATGATATCCCTTGCGAAGCTTCGGCTCGTTCGCGGGAGGCGGAGTCGTGTCAGGCTCGTTATCAGGTTAACGAGTTTGAACGTTGTGGTCCATCACAGTTGGTATCAGAGCATAGTCCGTATAAATGTTTAGGAACAAGAAATTTATATAGCCTATTCTTTACTTAAACCCACTGCTGGTAGTTGACCCTGGGATTTTGTGTTGATATGTGTTGTATTGTGTGGTTGGAAATTGTTTGTGCAGGATTAGAAATGGCAGATCGAAGAGATTGGGGAGGAGGTGGTGATGATCCGGAGGATCCTACCCAGAGGATGATTGAGTGGATATGGGAAAGTCTTACGGAGATCCGTATGAGGATGGATCAGCCAGGACCCGCACAGCCAGCGATACCAGTTGTTGAGGAGGCAGTGCCAGTAGCCCCAGTTTCACCCCAAGTAGGAGTTGAGGTATCTCCTGTAGTACCTGTGCACCCTGCAGTACCAGTGAGGCCAGCTACCGCTGGGGATCCCACAGCTCTTGTGGAGAAGTTTCTAAGGTTACAGCCCCCTACTTACTCAGGTGGCCCTAACCTAGATACTGCAGAGCATTGGATACATGAGATTGAGAGGGTATTTGTGACTATGAGATGTCCGCAGGAGGACAGAGTTATTTTTGCTATTTATCAGTTGAGGGGATTTGCTCAGGAATGGTCGAGGCTCAAGTTGCAGACTGTTTTTACAGAAAGAACAGAAGATGGAATTACTTGGCCAGAGTTTCTAACGGCTTTTAATGAAACGTTCTTTCCACTACAGATCAACAAGCAAAGAGGGAGCAGTTTAGAACTTTACAGCAAGGGAGATTGTCTGTGTTGGAGTATCAGATGAGATTAATGGCATTGAGTAAATATGCCCCTTATGTGGTGACCGATCATGCAATAATGGTGGAGTATTTTATTAGGGGATTGAGGTCTGAGTTGCAGGATGCAGTAGCTCCACTGATGTGCAAGACAGTAGAGGAAGCGGCACAGCGAGCAGCTGTGTTGGAGAGGACTTTGCAGGTTAGGCAGAGTCAGTCTCAGGTGGGAGGTTCAGGCAGCTTCCGACTTCCCCAGCAGTCGCAGGGCATTAGCAAAGGAAAGGCACCCTTAGGAGCATCATCGTCTGGGATAGCAAAGTGGGGTAAGCAAATTAAGAAATTCTTCTAAGGAGGAGGATGAGGCAGAGGCAGGCAACAGGGTTTCCAGCAAGGTGTTTTCAGCAGGGGCGTGGCTATAGGCCACCGTTTCTAGAGGAGTCCCAATAGAGTACGCAGGTCAGTCCGTAACTTTTCGGGAGGTCATATGTTATGCTTGTGGTCAGCCAGGACATTATGCCAGGGATTGTCCATCTCGAGGATATGGTTATGGTAGAGGGACTCAGCAGCAGCAACATACATCATAGCCGTCAGCAGAGAGAGGCAGAGGAACCCCTTTTCAGAGAGGAGGTCGAGGTCGGGTGATGGCAATCACCAAGGCGCAGGCAGAAGCATCAAATCTCATTGAAGGTATATTACCAATCTTTGATTTCTTAGCTAGAATATTAATTGATCCGGGTGCTTCTCATTCATTTATTTTCGAAGATTTCTTGGATAGTCTGGCTCATCCCATAGAAGAAAGGCAGTGTGAATTGGTGGTTGAGGTTCCTACCGGTGATTTTATGCTTACTTCCTGTTATTTAGATGAGGTTCCAATTGTGATTCATAGGAATCAGTTGCCGGCAAAGTTATATGCTTTGTCTTTAAAGGAATATGATTTGATTCTGGGTATGGATTGGTTAGAGGTTATGGTGCTCTGGTAGACTGTAGAAAGAAGAGGGTCAGGTTTTGTAGACCTGATGGAACAGCTTTTGAATTTCAGGGTATGCCCTTCTATTCTCCTAAGTTTATCATTTCTGCGCTCAGAGCTAGAAGATTAATTAATGCAGGATGTGTAGCGTATCTTGCTTCTGTGAGTCTAGTTGAGTCTCATAAATCTGTAGAGTCTGTGCCAGTGGTTAGAGAATTTATAGATGTATTCCCAGAAGATTTGCCGGGGCTAGCACCGCGTAGAGAAGTAGATTTCACTATTGAATTAGAACTTGGCAGTATGCCGATCTCAAAGGCACCGTACAGGATGGCACCAGCAGAATTAAAAGAGTTAAAGAAGCAATTGCAGGAGTTATTAGAGAAAGGTTTCATTAGGCCAAGTCACTCACCATGGGGTGCACCAGTACTATTTGTTAGAAAGAAGGATGGTAGTCTGAGGATGTGTATAGATTACCGGCAGTTGAATAAGGTTACTATCAAGAACAAGTATCCGCTCCCAAGAATAGATGATTTGTTTGATCAGCTTCAGTCAGCAAAGGTGTTCTCCAAGATTGATTTGAGGTCAGGATATCATCAGTTGAGAATAAGGAAGAAGATATTGAAAAGTCAGCTTTCAGGACCAGGTATGGACATTATGAATTTGTAGTAATGCCATTTGGGTTGACAAATGCGCCAGTAGCTTTTATGAACTTGATGAATAGAATATTTCATCCATATCTGGATCAGTTTATAGTAGTTTTTATCGATGATATCTTGATATACTCAGCATCAGAAGAAGAGCATGAACCCATTTAAGAATTACATTGCAGGCATTGAGAGAACATCAGTTGTATGCTAAGTTCAGTAAGTGTGAATTCTGGATGAAAGAAATACAATTTTTGGGTCATGTGATTTCTGGTGAAGGAGTTGTTTGGATCCAGCAAAAGTGGAAGCAGTGTTGAAGTGGGCAGAACCAAAAACAGTGTCAGAGATCAGAAGCTTTTTGGGTCTTGCAGGTTATTATAGAAGATTTATTCAAGATTTCTCTAAAATAGCAGCCCCAATGACCAAGTTGACCAGGAAGGAGTTTCTTTTGTGTGGTCTTCTGAGTGTAGGCGCAGCTTTGCTGAATTGAAAAAGAGGCTTACTACAGCACCAATATTAGAAATTCCTTCAGGAAGTGGTGGTTTTGTGATATACAGATGCATCCAAAAGAGGATTAGGGGTAGTATTAATGCAGCATGGAAAAGTGGTTGCTTATGCTTCCAGGCAGTTAAAGAAACATGAAGAAAATTACCCGACTCATGATTTGGAGCTGGCAGCGGTAGTGTTTGCTTGAAGATCTGGAGGCATTATTTATATGGAGAAAGATTTGAAATATTTACAGATCATAAAAGCTTGAAATATATATTTTCACAGAAAGATTTGAATTTAAGGCAACACAGATGGATGGAATATTTGAAAGATTATGACTTCAGTTTGGGATATCATCCAGGTAAGCAAATGTTGTGGCAGATGCACTGAGCAGAAAAGCTGTTATGAATCAACTTATGATCAGAGAATGGAAATTATATGAAGAGATAGCAGATAATTCTTTATATGTGCCAAATAGTCAGCAGAGAGCAGTATTGGCAAACAGTACAGTTGAACCTTCTCTTTATAGACAGATAGTTGAAGCTCAGAAAGCAGATGAGAACTTGGCAGATATTCTAAGAATGGAGGAGATAACTTTGGGCCATGATAATGTAGTTAGGTTAAAAGGCCGAGTATATGTCCCAGCTGATGCAGGAATTAGACAGAAAGTGCTAGAGGAGGCCCACAGGTCAAGATATACTATTCATCCAGGCAGTACTAAGATGTATCAGGGAATGAAGGGTTTTTACTGGTGGCCAAATATGAAAAGAGAAATTGCAGAATTTATAGCAAGATGTGCCGTTTGTCAGCAAGTAAAAGCAGAACATCAGCGACCAGGAGGTTTGTTGCAACCTTTGCCCATACCACAGTGGAAATGGGATGATATAGCTATGGATTTTATAGTAGGTTTGCCCAGCTCAGCAGGTCACAATGGCATTTGGGTTTTTGTTGATAGACTGACTAAAGTTTGCAGACTGTTACCAGTTCATATGTCATGGTCAGTAGACAGGTTAGCCAAGTTATATGTGGAAAGAATAATACCATTGCATGGAATTCCAGTTACTATTGTTTCAGATCGAGATCTAAGATTCACCTCAGGTTTTTGGAGAAGTTTGCAGAGAGTAATTAGCACTGAGTTAAGATATAGTTCAGCATATCATCCGCAAACAGATGGACAGATAGAAAGGACCATCCAGACAATAGAAGATATGTTGAGGGCCTGTTGCTTGGTTTGGGGAGGAATATGGGAACGCCATTTGAGTATGGTTGAATTCGCATATAATAACAGTTATCAAGCAAGTATTGGAATGGCACCTTATGAGGCATTATATGGCAGACCATGCAGGACACCACTAATTGGCATGAGGTAGGAGAGAGGCAGGTTCTGGGTCCGGAGTTAATCAGGCAATGTGCAGAAACAATTAAGTTTATTAAAGAAAAGCTGCAAATAGCACAAAGTCGACAAAAGAGTTATGCTGATAACAGACGTAGGCCATTGCAGTTTGAAGTAGGGGATTATGTATTTTTGAAGGTTTCTCCTACTAAAGGTGTATTTAGATTCAGCAAGCGAAGCAAGTTGAGTCCCAGATATGTAGGTCCATTCCAGATAATAGAAAGATTGGGCGAGACGGCTTACAGGTTAGATCTGCCAGCAGACTTCGCAGATGTTCATAATGTGTTCCATGTTTCAATGCTCAGAAAATGCATTGAAGATCCGTCCCAAGTGATCAGTTACCAGAGGAGTGAATTAAAGCCAGACATGACTATGCCAGAATATCCAGTACAAATCACAGGCCGCAGAACCCAAAAGCTCAGGAATAAGAATATTGATTTAGTAAAAGTCAGATGGGAAACAGGCAAGGCAGTGAAGATACTTGGGAACTAGCAGAGGAAATGATGAAAATATATCCATACTTGTTTGAGTAAGCTTTTAATTCTTTTAGGTGATAGTACCCTATTTTTTTACATTGAAAATTTTTGTTGTCGGGTTCCACTTTTAATTTCGAGGATGAAATTTCTTTTAGGTGATAGTAATGTAACATATCAACTGTTCGGATCGTCTTTTATTCGTTGTGGTGGCCAGTGTGTGGCCCACATTGTGTGTAGCAGGTGCTTACACAGGTTTCCGAGGCGTGGTGGGCCGGCTGGTTGGCCTAAAACGCAGGTTTGTTCTCTGTCTTCGAACGCGACAGAGGGGCGGTCGCCTTCTTATCGCGACACCCGGGGACGTCGCGTTCTGGTTGCCGTGTTTTGACTTGTCGTCTGCATGCGGCTGCGTGTGGCGCGCGGGACAGGCGTGCTGACGTCGATGGGAGGATCACGACGGGAAGCCGCGTCGCGACTTGGTCGCGACGTAGCGATACGTCGCATTCCCAACCGAGCTGCGTTTTTAAGAAACCCTGGCAGAACAGAGCTTTCACAAGCTCTGCTCGGCCAGGGGAGGTTTTGCTCGTAGGTTTTTGGGCGATTCGAGCTCGTGGGCCTTGGTTGGTCGTGTTCTCGCCGCGAGGATCACGTGTGGAGCGGGAGAAACACCGGGTTATCGCCCGTTTATGTGTTTTTCATCAAGGTAGGGAGATTCTACCCTTTTTCTTCGTGGAATCGCTGTGTGTATGCCATGTGATGTGTTTACAACTTTAAGAACTGTAGATGGTATGCTAGGACATCACAAATAGCATGAAAAATGGATTAGAAACCATGTATGGTAGGGTTTTTAGGGTTTTCTGGTGAAGGGGACCCGGTTAGGGTTTTTTGCCTGCAAAGGCGACGGTCTCCCCTGTCGCGATCTGATCGCGACAGGACGACACGTCACGTTCACTCTCTTGATTGCGACATGTCGGGGCGTCGCTATCTGAACGCGACCTGGGCCTCTATCGCGATCACAGCCGAGAGTTGCTATTTGCGTACAAATGTTAATGTATGTATCCGTTACTGTTTAACCGATGCATGGCATGGTTAACCGATGTGTGTAGAGGTGGTTTGTGGTGCTTTGGCATTTGTTGCGCTCCTCGGGAGTGCTGTTCACATGGTGAGCTACAGGCTCACGTGGTAGTGTGTGTGACTAGTTTCAGTGACCCGTATGTGTTCACGTGGTTTGCATAACGTGCACGAGTTTTCGTGTGCGTGGCAGGTAGTGTTACGCCTTCCGTGGTTACCTCTACAGTTGGGAGCCCCAGGTTCTGAGGTGAGCCAGGCACGTGGGTGTGCTCGGGGTTTGTCCCGGTACAGTGGTACTGTCAGGGTCTTGTCGTCTTCCTGGACACCCTCACTCTCGGGGAGAGTTGCCGTCCGGCTGAGGGAAAGACGATAGTGGGACAGTAACTTGTGAGAGTTTGTTGTTTAGTCGTTTGTAGCGCGCTCGTAGTTGGGGGGACAGACACCAGTAGACGTACTGGACCCCAGCTAGTCCTCTTTCCAGTGCCTCACTTTAGGGAGCTTAGGCCGGAGTCCCTAAAGGTGACAGGTATGGGCCTGCGGGTGTGACCTGCAGGTGTGGTGTTTGGTTAGTCTCCACAGTTCTTGTTTGTTTAGTGAGCGGCAACTGGACCTTTCGTCCGTGGCTGCGAGGCTGAGAGGTAGACCTGTGTGTTTGTCCGGGTTGGTTGCTGGTGTCGCGAGCCAGGCTACGCGACCCGAGTTTGGCGTTTAGCTAATTTAGCTCGTACACCTGTTAGGTTTTCTGTTTATTTATTTATTAACATTACTTTCGAGATCAGCAAGCGGTAAGTAAGTTACAGCTTTAATATCTTGCTTAAATAATTCTATAAATTGTTATAGCGTAGCTTCCTGCTTAGTTACTTGAGTTGTGGCTTGCTCGGTTTCTTTGGGGGAGTTTCTCTACTGAGCCAGTGACTAGCGAGGCTCACCCCCCTACTCCTTTCAGGTGAGGGAGAGCTAGAGGCTTCCCAACCGTCTTCTAGTTCCGGGCCGCACCGTAGCGGAGCAGGGTCTGCGCCACCACCAGCAGTGTAATTTTCTCTCTTTGTTCCCTCGGGGTATGCCCCAGGTTCTGTTGTACTAGTTTATGGTTTTAGTTGAAGAACTGGTTATGTAAATCCCATGTAAATATTTGTGGAATGCAAAGTTTACTTTTGTTCTATGGTTTCCTTTATATTTCTACGGACGTGTGAATGATATCCCTTGCGAAGCTTTGGCTCGTTCATGGGAGGCGGAGTCGTGTCAGGCTCGTTATCAGGTTAATGGGTTTGAACGATGTGGTCCGTCACAAACACCCTCATATGTACAACACACACAAGCCACAATCTAGCCTCTACTAGTCAGTGGTTAGGTGCACCCACCGGCATCTTACTGCTGGACCACGAGTCCAGGCCTCCTCTCCCGTCGGAGTGAGACACATGGACAAACACAACCACAAGCCATAGTCTGGCCGGACTACGGTCCCAGCCTGTCCTCCTAGTACAACTTCGGAACCGTACGAGGCGAGGCAGTGAGAATGCACTAGTTGGACCATACCACGACACTCCAAACTCCGCAAGACCAGACCAACTAAGTGACCTCTGCAAACGACTCAACACCACTGTCTAACACCATTTTCCCCTTTGTTCGGAGAAACACTCGATAGACGCACTCATGGCTCGGAGACCACCCTCAACGGACCCACGAGGATGGGGGTCTCGAGAAAAGGTAACAACCCCAAAAGTGCACCGTGCGCTGGGATAAGCCCTCAAGTGCCAAAGCACTGGGGGAAAACTAGTAAGGCACAGTGCTAAGTAGTCAACCCAAGCGTCACGAGTGCGCTATGAAAACTCAACGCGAAAGCGGACCCGCTAAAGTACCCGAATGACGGTTAAACTCGAAAAGCCTATATTACCACACCGAATAATAGGTCGGCCCTCAGAACTCACCCCACGAGTGTTGGAACCCCAACGCAACTGTTCGGGTCAACCGGTCAAACGGCCCTATCGTCCCGGTCAGAGTCGAACTGGGCGGGCTCAGAAATTAGGGAACCCAGCACGGCAGTCATCAACCTGGGTTGGCCCATTGGCGCAGCCAGGATGACCACAACGCTAAAAATGGCGCGAAAAACGGACTCTAGATGGCCCAAAAAGACCCAAAAGGTCCAAGACCCTGCCTGGGGCAATGTGCCGCAGCCCGGGCTGCCTTGAACCCTAGCGCACTACGACGGTAGGGCAGAGGCTGGATGTAATACCCCAAAAATTTATTAATTAAAAATTATAGATAATTAAACTTTGTCAATTAAAATTCTAAACTAGTTAAAAGGGTACGCATCATTATTGCATATGTGTAAACGTATATAAAAATATTGTAAAAATAATAATTATACTTCAAATAATATTATCTAATGAGCCCTCAAAAAATTTAGGTCAAAAAAATCATTTGGAGCAAGTTTAATAATTTTTGTGACTTATTATCGTAATTAAGGAATAAGTCAGAGAACCCATTATCATATGTGCCAAGCGAATCATAAATTAAAATAAACATGTGGGTAGACTTTAATCAATGTGTGTTAATAGCCCATCATAGGAATTGGACCAATGGACAACTTTTGGCCCATGAATAAATTCATGAAAGAAAATAACATAAAAATTTGTAACTCTATTACTCTCTAAATTAAAAAGAGGTAATTAAA